>JAODAL010021607.1:0-66652 GCA_025379985.1 Phyllomedusa bahiana
TAACAGGACATTTTAAAAAAAAGGGGGGCGGTATTACGCACAAATTAGGGGAGTGTATATACAGGTACATTATATATGGGGTGCGGTATATACAGGTACATTATATACAGGGATGCGGTATATACAGGTACATTATATATATGGGGCGGTATATACAGAGACATTATATACAGGGGGTGCGGTATATACAGGGACATTATATACGGCGTGCGGTATATACAGGGACATTATATACGGGGGTGCGGTATATACAGGGACATTATAAAAAGGGGTGCGGTATATACAGGCACATTATATACGGGGATGTGGTATATACAGGTACATTATATATGGGGTGCAGTATATACAGGTACATTATATACAGGGATGCGGTATATACAGGTACATTATATACAAGGGGTGCGGTATATACATGTACATTATATACAGGGGTGCGGTATATACAGGTACATTATATATGGGGTGCAGTATATACAGGTACATTATATACAGGGATGCGGTATATACAGGTACATTATATACGGGTGAGCAATATATACAGGTACATAATATATGGGGATGCATTATATACAGGTACATTATATATAGGGTGTGGTACATACTGGTACATTATATACGGGTGTGCAGTATATACAGGTACATTATATGCTGGGGAGCGGTATATCAGGTACATTATATACAGGGATGCAGTATATACAGGTACATTATATATGGGGTGCGGTATATACAGGTACATTATATATGGGGTGCGGTATATACAGGTACATTATATATAGGGTGTGGTATATACAGGTACATTATATACGGGGTGCGGTATATACAGGTACATTATATACGGGGTGTGGTATATACAGGTACATTATATACGGCGTGCGGTATATACAGGTACATTATATATGGGGTGCGGTATATACAGGTACATTATATATGGGGTGTGGTATATACAGAGACATTATATACGGGGCTGGTGTATGTACAGGTACATTATATACAGAGGTGCGGTATATACAGGTACATTATATACAGAGGTGCGGTATATACAGGTACATTATATACGGGGTGCGGTATATACAGGTACATTGTATACGGGGTGCGGTATATACAGGGACATTATATAAAGGGGTGCGGTATATACAGGGACATTATTTACAGGGTGCGGTAAATACAGGGACATTATATACGGGGGGTTGTATATAAAGGTACATTATATATAGGGTGCGGTATATACAGGTACATTATATATAAGGGGGTGTGTTATATACAGGTATATTATATACGGGGTGTGGTACATACAGGTACATTATATACGGGGTGCGGTATATACAGGTACATTATATATAGGGGTGCGGTATATACAGGTACATTATATACGGGGAGCGGTATATACAGGTACATTATATACGGGGTGTGGTATATACAGGTACATTATATACAGGGTGCGGTATATACAGGTACATTATATACGGAGGTGTGGTATATACAGGTACATTATATAAGGGGGTGTGGTATATACAGGTACATTATATACAGGGTGCGGTATATACAGGTACATTATATACGGGGTGCGGTATATACAGGTACATTATATACGTAGGTGCGGTATATACAGGTACATTATATACGGGGGTGCGGTATATACAGGTACATTATATACGGGGGTATGGTATATACAGGTACATTATATACAGGGTGCGGTATATACAGGTACATTATATACGGGGGTGTGGTATATACAGGTACATTATATAAGGGGGTGTGGTATATACATGTACATTATATAAAGGGGAGCAGTATATACAGGTACATTATATACGGGGGTGCGGTATATACAGGTACATTATATACTGGGGAACGGTATATACAGGTACATTATATACAGGGATGCGTTATATACAGGTACATTATATATAGGGTGTGGTACATACAGGTACATTATATACGGGGGTGCGGTATATACAGGTACATTATATACGGGGCACGGTATTTACAGGTACATTATATACGGGGTGCGGTATATACAGGTACATTATATACGGGGCGCGATATATACAGGTACATTATATACGGGGGTGCGGTATATACAGGTACATTATATACAGGGTGCGGTATGTACAGGTACATTATATACAGGAGTGCGGTATATACAGGTACATTATATACGGGGTGCGATATATACAGGTACATTATATACGGGGCGCGATATATACAGCTACATTATATATACGGGGCATGATATATACAGGTACATTATATACGGGGCGTGATATATACAGGTACATTTTATACGGGGGTGCGGTATATACAGGTACATTATATACAGGGTACGGTATGTACAGGTACATTATATACAGGAGTGCGGTATATACAGGTACATTATATACATGGTGTGGTATATACAGGTACATTATATACGGGATATGATATATACAGGTACATTATATACGGGGTGCGGTATACACAGGTAGATTATATACGGGGTGCGGTATATACAGGTAGATTATATACGGGGTGTGGTATATACAGGTACATTATATATAGTGGTGTGATATATATAGGTACATTATATATGGGGGTGCGGTATATACAGGTACATTATATATAAGGGTGCGTTATATACAGGTACATTATATACAGGGGCGTGTTATATACAGGTACATTATATATGGGGTGCAGTATATACAGGTACATTATATAAAGGGGTGGGGTATATACAGGTTCAATAATATACGTGTGTGAGGTACATACAGCTACATTATATACGGGGGTGCGGTATATACAGGTAAATTATATACGGGGTGTGGTATATACAGGTACATTATATACAGGGTGCGGTATATACAGGTACATTATATATGGGGTGCAGTATATACAGGTACATTATATACAGGGGTGTGGTATATACAGGTACATTATATACAGGGTGCGGTATATACAGGTACATTGTATATGGGGTGCAGTATATACAGGTACATTATATACAGGGATGTGGTATATATAGGTACATTATATACGGGGTGCGGTATATACAGGTACATTGTATATGGGGTGCAGTATATACAGGTACAAAATATACAGGGATGTGGTATAAAAAGGTACAATATATATGGGGTGCAGTATATAAAGGTACATTGTATATGGGGTGCAGTATATACAGGTACATTATATACAGGGATGCTTTATATACAGCTACGCTATACACAGGCTCCTCGCCCCGGGGGCACCTCTCTTCGGGATCGCCCGCACACAGGCCCCTTTATCCGCCGCACACACTCGCTCATTGATGACCCTGCCGCCACCTTCCTCTAAGTGGATTTGCAGCGTCCGGAGTCGGGATGGCCCCAGCTGCCAATGGCAGGAGGGGCGGCCGCTTACCCGGGCTGACCTATTATAACATATAATACTCCGGCCGTCTCGTCTCTTCCCACAATCGCATCGTGTGACCACGTGCAGGGAAACGTGGCGCCCGCGCTCATACATACCTCGCACCCCCAGCTGTGATTGGCCACTGCCAGGAGTCCAAAGTGTCAGCAAATATTTACTGACCTTCAGTGCCCGAACCCTGTCCCCTCTGCTACATCACTGTCCCTGCAGTCACCTGTCCCTGACCTGCACCTCCTGTCCCTGCAATCACCTGTCCCTGACCTGCACCTCCTGTCCCTGCAATCACCTGTCCCTGTACTGCACCTCCTGTCCCTGCAATCACCTGTCCCTGTACTGCACCTCCTGTCCCTCTACTGCACCTCCTATCCCTGCAATCACCTGTCCCTCTACTGCACCTCCTGTCCCTGCAATCACCTGTCCCTCTACTGCACCTCCTGTCCCTGCAATCACCTGTCCCTGTACTGCACCTCCTGTCCCTCTATTGCACCTCCTATCCCTCCACTACACCTCCTGTCCCTCTACTACACCTCCTGTCCCCTCTGCTACATCACTGTCCCTGCAATCACCTGTCCCTCTACTACACCTCCTGTCCCTGCAATCACCTGTCCCTCTACTACACCTCCTGTCCCTGCAATCACCTGTCCCTCTACTACACCTCCTGTCCCTGCAATCACCTGTCCCTTTACTACACCCCCTGTCCCTCTACTACACCTCCTGTCCCTGCAATCACCTGTCCCTCTACTACACCTCCTGTCCCTGCAATCACCTATCCCTCTACTACACCTCCTGTCCCTCTACTACACCTCCTGTCCCTGCAATCACCTGTCCCTCTACTACACCCCCTGTCCCTCTACTACACCTCCTGTCCCTGCAATCACCTGTCCCTCTACTACACCTCCTGTCCCTCTACTACACCTCCTGTCCCTGCAATCACCTGTCCCTCTACTACACCTCCTGTCCCTCTACTGCACCTCCTGTCCCTCTACTGAAGCTCCTGTCCCTCTACTACACCTCCTGTCCCTCTACTGCAGCTCCTGTCCCTCTACTACACCTCCTGTCCCTCTACTACACCTCCTGTCCCTGCAATCACCTGTCCCTCTACTACACCCCCTGTCCCTCTACTACACCTCCTGTCCCTCTACTGCAGCTCCTGTCCCTCTACTGCAGCTCCTGTCCCTCTACTACATCTCCTGTCCCTCTACTACACCTCCTGTCCCTGCAATCACCTGTCCCTCTACTACACCCCCTGTCCCTCTACTACACCTCCTGTCCCTCTACTGCAGCTCCTGTCCCTCTACTGCAGCTCCTGTCCCTCTACTACACCTCCTGTCCCTCTACTACACCTCCTGTCCCTGCAATCACCTGTCCCTCTACTACACCCCCTGTCCCTACTTACTACACCTCCTGTCCCTCTACTGCAGCTCCTGTCCCTCTACTGCAGCTCCTGTCCCTCTACTACACCTCCTGTCCCTCTACTACACCTCCTGTCCCTGCAATCACCTGTCCCTCTACTACACCTCCTGTCCCTCTACTACACCTCCTGTCCCTCTACTGCACCTCCTGTCCCTCCACTACACCTCCTGTCCCTCCACTACACCTCCTGTCCCTCTACTACACCTCCTGTCCCTGTACTGCACCTCCTGTCCCTCTACTGCACCTCCTGTCCCTCTACTACACCTCCTGTCCCTCTACTACACCTCCTGTCCCTCCACTACACCTCCTGTCCCTCTACTGCACCTCCTATCCCTCTACTGCACCTCCTGTCCCTCTACTACACCTCCTGTCCCTCTACTGCACCTCCTGTCCCTCTACTGCACCTCCTGTCCCTCTACTACACCTCCTGTCCCTGCAATCACCTGTCCCTCTACTACACCTCCTGTCCCTCTACTACACCTCCTGTCCCTCTACTGCACCTCCTGTCCCTCCACTACACCTCCTGTCCCTGCAATCACCTGTCCCTCTACTACTCCTCCTGTCCCTCCAATCACCTGTCCCTGTACTGCACCTCCTGTCCCTCTACTACACCTCCTGTCCCTCTACTACTCCTCCTGTCCCTCCAATCACCTGTCCCTGTACTGCACCTCCTGTCCCTCTACTACACCTCCTGTCCCTGCAATCACCTGTCCCTCTACTGCACCTCCTGTCCCTCCACTACACCTCCTGTCCCTCCACTACACCTCCTGTCCCTCTACTACACCTCCTGTCCCTGTACTGCACCTCCTGTCCCTCTACTGCACCTCCTGTCCCTCTACTACACCTCCTGTCCCTCTACTACACCTCCTGTCCCTCCACTACACCTCCTGTCCCTCTACTGCACCTCCTATCCCTCTACTGCACCTCCTGTCCCTCTTCTACACCTCCTGTCCCTCTACTGCACCTCCTATCCCTCTACTGCACCTCCTGTCCCTCCACTACACCTCCTGTCCCTGCAATCACCTGTCCCTCTACTACACCTCCTGTCCCTCTACTACACCTCCTGTCCCTCTACTGCACCTCCTGTCCCTGCAATCACCTGTCCCTCTACTACACCTCCTGTCCCTCCAATCACCTGTCCCTGTACTGCACCTTCTGTCCCTCTACTACACCTCCTGTCCCTGCAATCACCTGTCCCTGTACTGCACCTCCTGTCCCTCTACTACACCTCCTGTCCCTGCAATCACCTGTCCCTGTACTGCACCTCCTGTCCTTCCAGTGAACAGCCTGTATCTCTGCTCCTCTTTTGTCCGGCTTCTGTATCTCTCATCCCTGCACTGCACCTTCCATTGTTTCTCTACACCTCCTGTCCCTCTACTACACCTCCTGTCCCTCTACTACACCTCCTGTCCCTCCACTACACCTCCTGTCCCTCTACTGCACCTCCTGTCCCTCTACTGCACCTCCTGTCCCTCTACTACACCTCCTGTCCCTCCACTACACCTCCTGTCCCTCCACTACACCTCCTGTCCCTCTACTACACCTCCTGTCCCTCTACTACACCTCCTGTCCCTCTACTACACCTCCTGTCCTATTCCGCCTCTGCTACATCTCCTTACCTTGTGTAGTTGGTGTTCTGAGCCCAGCAGAGTCCCAGGCAGAGGGTGAAGCAGAGCAGCAGAGCAGAGCTCATGGCGGAGACCGACAGGAGGAGGAATGAGGAGCAGCCGGAGTGTGAGAGACACCAGCAGCAGCCGTAGGGGGCGGGGGTAATGGGAACCAGATGTGCTCCCCCTTCAATTACACCGCCACACTGTGCACTCACTGTATACAACACACTGTGCCCTTTCTGTATACAGCTCCACACCGCACTGTACCCTCACTGTATATCGCCAAACTGTGCCCTCACTATATACCAGCACACTGTGCCCTCACTATATACCACCACACTGTGCCCTCACTGTATACAACCACACTGTATACCGCTACAGTGTGCCCTCACTGTATACAGCCACAATGTGTCCTCACTGTATACTGCCACACCTTACCCTTACTGTATACATCACACTGTGGCTTCACTGTACACAACTACACACTGCACTGTGCACTCACTGTATACAGCCACAGTATATACTGCCACACTGTGCATTCACTGTATACAGCTACACTGTGCCCTTACTGTATACAACACACTGTGCACTCACTGTATATAGCCACACTTTGCATCCACTGTACACAGCCACACTGTATACCGCCACTCTGTGCACTCACTGTAAACAACAAAACTGTATACCGCCAAGCAGTGCACTCACCGCTCTGTTATGTGAGGCGAGTGGGCAGCTCCAGCACTGGTAGGGGAGGGGGGTGGACGGCTCCTGCTCTGGTAGGAGAGGTGGGGGGCAGCTCCCGCTCGGTTCGGGGCGGGGGGTGGGCGGCTCCCGCTCTGTTTGGAGAGGTGGGGGGGCAGCTCCCACTCTGTTAGGGGAGGTGGGTGGGCAGCTCCTGCTCTGTTAGAGGAGGTGGGTCGGCGGCTCCCGCTCTGTTAGGAGAGGTGGGGGGCAGCTCCCGGAGTGTTAGGGGAGGTGTGTGGGCAGCACCCGAAAGGTTACAGGAGGGGGGTGGGCGGCTGCCGCTCTGTGAGGAGAGGTGGGTGGGCGGCTGCCGCTCTGTTAGAGGAGGTGGGTGGGCGGCTGCCGCTCTGTTAGAGGAGGTGGGTGGGCGGCTGCCGCTCTGTTAGAGGAGGTGGGTGGGCGGCTCCCGCTCTGTTAGGGGAGGTGGGCGGCTCCCGCACTGTTAGGGGAGGTGGGTGGGGGCGGCTCCTCTTTGGTTAGTGGAGGTGGGTGGGCGGCTCCCGCTCTGTTAGGAGAGGTGGGGGGCAGCTCCCGCTATGTTAGGAGAGGTGGGGGGCAGCTCCCGCTCGGTTAGAGGAGGTGGGTCGGCGGCTCCCGCTCTGTTAGGAGAAGTGGGTGGGCGGCTCCCGCTCTGTTAGGAGAGGTGGGGGGCAGCTCCCGCTCTGTTAGGGGAGGTGGATGGGCGGCTCCCGCTCTGTTAGGGGAGGTGGGTGGGCGGCTCCCGCTCTGTTAGAGGAGGTGGGTGGGCGGCTGCCGCTCTGTTAGAGGAGGTGGGTGGGCGGCTGCCGCTCTGTTAGGGGAAGTGGGGGGCAGCTCCGCTCTGTTAGGGGAGGTGGGTGGGCGGCTCCTGCTCTGTTAGGGGAGGTGGGTGGGCGGCTCCCGCTCTGTTAGGGGAGGCGGGTGGGCGGCTCCTGCTCGGTGAGGAGAGGTGGGGGCAGCTCCCGCTCTGTTAGGGGAGGTGGGTGGGCGGCTCCTGCACTGTTAGGGGAGGTGGGTCGTTGGCTCCTGCTTCGTTAGGAGAGGTGGGGGGCAGCTCCCGCTCTGTTAGGGGAGGCGGGTGGGCGGCTCCCGCTCTGTTAGGGGAGGTGGGTGGACGGCTCCCGCTCTGTTAGGAGAAGTGGGTGGGCGGCTCCTCTTTGGTTAGTGGAGGTGGGTGGGCGGCTCCTGCTCTGTTAGGAGAGGTGGGGGGAAGCTCCCGCTCTGTTAGGAGAGGTGGGGGGCAGCTCCCGCTCTGTTCGCGGAGGTGGGTGGGCGGCTGCCGCTCTGTTAGAGGAGGTGGGTGGTTGTCTCCTGCTCTGTTAGGAGAAGTGGGTGGGCGGCTCCCGTTCTGTTAGGAGAGGTGGGGGGCAGCTCCCGCTCTGTTAGGGGAGGTGGGTGGGAGGCTCCTGCTCTGTTAGGAGGTGGGTGGGCGGCTCCTGCTCTGTTAGAGGAGGTGGGTGGGCGGCTGCCGCTCTGTTAGAGGAGGTGGGTGGGCGGCTGCAGCTCTGTTAGGAGAAGTGGGGGGCGGCTCCTGCTCTGTTAGTGGAGGTGGGTGGGCGGCTCCTGCTCTGTTAGTGGAGGTGGGTGGGCGGCTCCTGCTCTGTTAGTGGAGGGTGGGCGGCTCCTGCTTCGTTAGGAGAGGTGGGGGGCAGCTCCCGCTCTGTTAGGTAGAGGTGGGTGGGCGGTTCCCGCACTGTTAGGGGAGGTGGGTCGTTGGCTCCTGCTTCGTTAGGAGAGGTGGGGGGCAGCTCCCGCTCTGTTAGGGGAGGTGGGTGGGCGGCTCCCGCTCTGTTAGGGGAGGTGGGTGGACGGCTCCCGCTCTGTTAGAAGAAGTGGGTGGGTGGCTCCCGCTCTGTTAGGAGAGGTGGGGGGCAGCTCCCGCTCTGTTAGGAGAGGTGGGGGGGGCAGCTCCCGCTCTGTTAGAGGAAGTGGGTGGGCGGCTCCCGCTCTGTTAGGAGAGGTGGGGGGCAGCTCCCGCTCTGTTGGGAGAGGTGGGGGGGCGGCTCCTGCTCTGTTAGAGGAGGTGGGTCGGCGGCTCCCGCTCTGTTAGGGGAAGTGGGTGGGGGGCTCCTGCTGTGTTAGTGGAGGTGGGTGGGCGGCTCCTGCTCTGTTAGTGGTGGGTGGGCGGCTCCTGCTCTGTTAGTGGAGGTGGGTGGGCGGCTCCTGCTCTGTTAGTGGAGGTGGGTGGGCGGCTCCTGCTCTGTTAGTGGAGGTGGGTGGGCGGCTCCTGCTCTGTTAGTGGTGGGTGGGCGGCTCCTGCTCTGTTAGTGGAGGTGGGTGGGCGGCTCCTGCTCTGTTAGTGGAGGTGGGTGGGCGGCTGCCGCTCTGTTAGAGGAGGTGGGTGGGCGGCTCCTGCTCTGTTTGTGGAGGTGGGGGGGCGGCTCCTGCTCTGTTTGTGGTGGTGGGTGGGGGGCTCCTGCTCTGTTTGTGGTGGGTGGGCGGCTCCTGCTCTGTTAGTGGAGGTGGGTGGGCGGCTCCTGCTCTGTTAGTGGAGGTGGGTGGGCAGCTCCCGCTTTGTTAATGGATGTGGGTGCGCAGCTCCCGCTTTGTTAGTGGAGGTGGGTGGGTAGCTCCCGCTTTGTTAGTGGAGGTGGGTGGGTAGCTCCCGCTTTGTTAGTGGAGGTGGGTGGGCGGCTCCTGCTCTGTTAGTGGAGGTGGGTGGGCGGCTCCCGCTCTGTTAGTGGAGGTGGGTGGGTAGCTCCCGCTTTGTTAGTGGAGGTGGGTGGGCAGCTCCCGCTTTGTTAGTGAAGGTTTGTGGGCAGCTCCCGCTTTGTTAGTGGAGGTGGGTGGGCGGCTCCCGCTTTGTTAGTGGAGGTGGGTGGGCAGCTCCCGCTCTGTTAGGGGAGGTGGGTGGGCAGCTCCCGATGTGTTAGTGGAGGTGGGTGGGAAGCTCCCGCTTTGATCATAGGTGGCGAGAAGACGTGCCTGCTCAGTTTGTTCTGCATACTGTGTGAACAGGTATCAATTTAATGTGCAGTCTAATTGTTCCCCTATTGGTGGGGTGTGTGAGCTGCTGCCCAGCAATCAGCTGCACCTGTTTATCTTTCCCAAGCAGCATAGGGGCCAGTGTGGCCTCTTTACTGGGTTCAGTTTCAGTCCAGCCTTTGAGCTGTGATTATGGCCTTGTTTCTGTGATTTTTCAGTTTGTTCTTTACAGTCTTTTGGTTTCGGATTAAGAAGCGTAAGGGTAAGTCCACACGGCATGGCTGTCAGACTGTCATCCCCATAGTCTTCAATAGAAAATCCACCCAGTAGTCCACACTGAGTGGATTTTCAGCCAGATGGATTTTCACACTGTCTGCATACCGAAAAAATGAGAACATGCACAACCTTCCGCCCGGTTTTCAGGTGCAAGGTGTGCTGGTCAATAGTTAAAGGGGGAATCCGCAAACCGCGGACAGAACCATCCCCCAAAACCATTGAAAAGCCAATAACATACCGTCTGGATTCTTTAAACCGGCATTTTACACTTGCGCGTGGCCGTACCCTCACACGACTTTGACTTGAAGTGATAAGTAGTCTCCAGCGCTGCTCTTGGGTATCCTCGGCTTAAAAAGCAAACATCTAATAACTGAGCCCCATGCCCAAAATCCCTCATTCTGGAGCAGTTTCTCCTGACGTGCAGGTCGTGCCACATTTTAGCCTGGTGGGATGATGACTCTCCCAATGCAGAAGTCTGTTTGTGGCTGTGGGCTTACAGTATATACTCGTTTCGATATTCCCCCAAGAATCTGTCATAAGCAACACATCCAAAAAAGGTCATGTGTGATCCAGAATCTCATAGATAAACCGTAAGCCCACTTCATTGATGGTCAGATCTGCCACAAACTCCTCACAGGTCTTCTTGTTCCCCTCCCGGAGGATAAAGATGTCATCAATGTACCTCCCCAGAACAGAATCTGGGGAGCACTGATCATCCTCTGGTTGGGAAACCGGTGTAGCCTTCCACCAGCCCAGGAACAAACTGGCATATGTGGGAGTACATGGGAACCCCATATCCGTGCCTCTGAGCTGGTGGCAGGTGCGGTGGCCAAAAACAATATAATTATGCCTAATCAAGAAGGTATATGTAACTGATATTGTGTAACTCTTGTACCGAGGAGATACAGCACAGCCGCAATCCCTTGTTCACATGGAATACTGCTGTACATAGCTTCTACATGAACTGGGGCGTTCACCACAATGCCCTCCAACCTCTTTAAAAGGTCAGAGGTGTCCCACATATAAGATGAAAACTGGTGAAAAACCCCTCAATGTAAACCCCCACACTTTGGTTAATAGTACAGTGATAATAATGGGTGACTTCAATTTCCCAGGCATTGACTGGGGTCACGGTTCTGCATCGACTGAAAAGGGAAGGAAGTTCCTCAATCTGTTAGAGGATAATTTTATGGGGCAGTTTGTGGAGGATCCCACTAGAAGTGATGCTCTGTTGGATCTGGTCATTTCTAACAAAGCAGAACTTGTCGGAACGGTCACGGTTTCTGAAAATCTAGGTAACAGTGACCACAATATAATTTATTTTAGCATAAACTGGAAAAAAAGAAAAACAGAGCGGGAAAGTAAAAACATTTAATTTTAAAAGGGCCAAATTTTGCTTATTGAGGGACGCAATACAGGACCTAGACTGGGAGCAGCTATTAGCAAATAGTGATATAGAAGCCAAATGGAGGAGCTTTAAATATACTTTGGGGAAATTTATTGCAAAATATATTCCTATGGGTAACAAGTATAGGCGACTAAAACTAAAACCAACATGGCTTCTACCTTCTGTTAAGAGGGCAATAAACAATAAAAAAGGGCCTTTAAAAAATATAAGTCAGAGGGCTCGGCATCAGCCTTTGAAAATTACAAAGAGCTTAATAAAATCTGTAAAAAAAGTGATAAAAGCAGCTAAAATTCAAAATGAAAGGCAAGTGGCCAAGGATAGCAAGACTAACCCCAAGAAATTCTTTAAGCATATAAATGCCAAAAAGCCAAAGTCAGAGCAAGTAGGACCCTTAAAAACCTGTGATGGGGAGCTGGTCACTGGTGACCAAGAGAAAGCAGAGGTACTAAATAGGTTCTTCAGCTCAGTATATACTATCAAGGAGATAGTAGTTGAGGGGGGTGGGCCAAGTGCAGATCTAGGTGGTGCCAGTACTGTTAATACATCATCTGCTATAATTAATTGGCTCAGTGTAGAAAAAGTCAAAGCCAAGTTAAAAAAACTGAATGTGAACAAGGCTCCAGGCCCTGATGGCATTCACCCAAGAGTTCTTAAAGAGCTCAGCTCGGTTATCAGTGTGCCCCTGTACATGATATTTAGAGATTCCCTGGTGACTGGTATAGTGCCAGGAGACTGGCGCAAGGCAAATGTAGTTCCCATCTTCAAAAAAGGCTCCAAGTCTTTCCCAGGTAATTATAGACCAGTAAGTTTAACATCTGTTGTGGGAAAAATGTTTGAAGGGCTCATTAGGGACTATATACAGGAGTATGTTGACAAACACAATATTATTAGTGATTGCCAGCATGGATTTACTAAGGACAGAAGCTGTCAGACCAATCTGATTTCTTTTTATGAAGAGGTGAGTAGAAGTCTGGATAGCGGGGGCAGCTGTGGATATTGTGTTTTTAGACTTTGCAAAGGCGTTTGACACTGTCCCGCATAAGCGTTTGTTAGGTAAATTAGAATCCATTGGGTTAGAGATAACAGTGTGTAATTGGATTAAAAACTGGCTGCTGGATCGTACTCAGACAGTGGTGGTAAATGACTCCTACTCTGAGTGGTCCCCGGTTGTGAGTGGTGTGCCGCAGGGCTCAGTATTGGGTCCTCTCTTATTTAATGTATTTATTAACGATATAGTGGAAGGGATCAATAGCACGGTTTCGATTTTTGCAGATGACACCAAGCTATGCAGGGTAGTGCAATCTATGGAAGATGCTCATAAATTGCAAGCAGACCTGGACACACTGAGTGCTTGGGCATCCACTTGGCAAATGGGGTTCAATGTGGATAAATGTAAGGTTCTGCATCTGGGGAGTAATAATCTGCAGTCATCATATGTCCTAGGGGGAGAAAATCTTGGAGAATCGCTTAAGAAAGATCTGGGCGTTCTTGTAGATCATAAACTACAGAACAGCATGCAATGTCAATCAGCTGCCTCTAAGGCCAGTAAGATATTGGCGTGTATTAAAAGAGGCATGGACTCGCGGGACAAGGATGTCATTCTACCGCTGTACAAAGCATTGGTGCGACCTCACTTAGAATATGCTGTTCAGTTCTGGGCCCCAGTTTATAGAAGAGATGTAATAGAGCTAGAGAGAGTACAAAGACGAGCAACCAAACTTATAAGGGAATGGAGCATCTTAGTTATGAGGCGAGGTTAGTAGAATTGAATTTATTCAGTCTTGAGAAAAGACGGCTTCGGGGGGACATGATTAATTTATATAATTATATAAAAGGTCCCTAAAAAAAGTTTGGGGAAAACTTATTTCAGGTTAAGCCCCTCAAAAGACAAGGGGACATTCCCTTCGACTAAGAAAAAAGGATTGAATCTCCAGAGGAGAAGAGCGTTCTTCACTGTAAGAACTGTAAATCTGTGGAATAGCCTGCCTGAGGAGCTGGTCACAGCAGGAACTGTAGAGAGTTTCAAGAAAGGCTTAGATACCTACCTGGAACTAAAGAATATTAATGCGTATGTAGCTAGGTAAAATTCTGGATCCTGGCCGGTGGCGGCTCTGGGGTCAGATATAGGGTCTATACTGGAGCAGGTTGGTTCTTGCCTTGTGGGTTTCGGGGCATTAACCAGTGGAGAGCCTGGGCTTTAAGTCCTTGTCTCTCTCCCTCACCCACATTTTCCCCACCCTTGGTTGAACTCGATGGACATGTGTCTTCTTTCAACCTACTAACTATGTAACTATGTAACTCAGAGGTGTCGCTAGGCAGTTTTATCCGGGGCTTGTGCCCCGGATAAATTGCCTGCTGCCCCGAATGTTTCCTTCCCTGCCGGGTACCGGCCCTCATTCACTATAGTAGAGCAGTGCCGCATTGTTGTTCTCTTTGAGAACTAACGATGCGGCGCGAGCGCTTGCTATATTTATTATTGGTTGCTCCAAACCTCTCCGGTGATCACCGCCGCCTGCCTGTTGCGCAGGGTCAGGAGGAAGGCAGTGTCATCCTTTGAGCTGCTGGCTGCTTCCTGCTCAGTGCGTGCTGCGCAGGGTCGGGAGGAGAACAGCCGCAGCGTAAGCTCTCATGCTGCTGGGGCTGACTATAGAAGAGGAGGAGGAGGAGCGAGGCTGCAGTACGACCTGGGTGCCGGTGCCTGCATGCTGCTCCTCCTCAGTATGTGCCCGCCAGTGGCGTAGGTACAGGGGTCCCAGAGGGCCTCCTCGCCACACAATTAGATTGCTGATAGAGCCAGCGCTGCACAGTGGAGTTAGGGTGGCCGGGATAGGAGCCTAATAGCTCCACCGCAAAATGAGAGGAGCCACGGCCTAGTGATGGCAGCACCGAAAGTTAGTTGCTGCACTCAACCTGGAGGGAGACAGAAGCTTCAGAGCAGTGTGTGACTGTGCCGGTAAGCTGCTGTCCTGGTGTTATCACTTCTTGATGTATTACACTGGGGAGCCGGTCACAGTGTAAATCAAAGCTTTAAAATGTCGGGCGGCAGCTATAGGATATTTACAGGCAGAGATTCAGTGACTGCAGCTCCGGGCTCCCTGCTCTCTGTACATGAGAAACCTGATCCCGTACCGACTACAGAGCAGGGAGCTCCAGTCACTAAATCACTGTGTGTAACCATCACATACCTGCTGCTGCTGCTCAGTAATAACATGTTTAAATATTAAAGAAAATAAAAATAGGAAAACACTAAGGGCTTGTTCACATGGAGTTTTCACTCCGCGTTACAAGCGCTTTAGGGATCCATCTTGGGGTCTGCACTGTCGGTCCCCAAGATGGATGTAAACAATTAGCATTGAGATTCTCACTGCTGTCGATGCTGAATACGGAGCGGCGTTCCCATGAGGGATCGCCGCTGCGTGTTTCAAAAGTGCCGCTCGGCTCCGTCTTGAAAAGAATTGCATGAACGCCGCTGCGTGTTTGCCATAGCGAGCAGTGATAATCTCACTGCTAATTGTTAGACCCGGCTTGGGGACCGACAGAGCGGACCCCAAGACGGATCCTAAAAATAAAAAACTCTATTTAGTAAAATATATATATATTGCACAAAATTAGTAAGGGAATGATCACACAGCATAATTGTGGGCCGTACTTCAATGCGTAATTGTGCTGCAATTGCATATATTGGAGGTTTTTTTTAGTAACAATCATTCTGGGAGCAAATTTGTCAGGGCTGATTTTTATTGTGCAGTGACTGCTGAGGGGATGGACAGGATCTATGTGGAATGTGCAGAAAATTAGTGACAGGAACAGAAGGTTTTTCTCTGTAAAAATATTTGTCGCAGTTCATAATGAGGCGCGAAAAATGCCGTGTGAACCCAGGCCTACTGAGCAAAACTTAATACAAAGGGCCCAAGCCCCTGATGTTTTAGGACCCTAGCAACGCCCCTGCCATCACTGATACCATGAGCCCACCCTTCTATGAGGAAAAGGCCGTTATGTACCTTTGACAGTGCATAAAAAGTTGGGACCTGTGGGTTGGGGGGCATCATAAATTTACGCTCCATCTGAGATAACACCGGCATCAAGGGCCTCAATAATATCTGCTCCAATACTCCAGAAAACTCTCTGGTAGGATCTTGGAAGAGTAATGCATAGCACTCGCTGTCCCTAAGGAGACTACCTCACATATCCACATGCTGAGTGTAATCTAATAAAACAATGTAGATGAGGTACATGACTGGTACCCGCACTGTTAGGAGAGGTGGGTGGGCACCTCCCGCTGTGTTAGGGGAAGTGGGTGTGTGGGATAGTGGACCAGCCTCCTTGTGTTTTCTAAGTAAAATCCCATGCATGACAGTTGTAAAATGTTTCTTTGTATTCTACTGTTTGGCCACAAGATGTCGCTATGTCCAGTTTCCAGTATATGCAAATGAGGGACATGGTATAAGACTGGCACATGTAGCAGCCATTTTGAGAAGTTGCTGAGATTCTGAGGAGAACAGACAGAGACAGTTGAGCTAAAGGAGCCAGGATTCACAGTCGTTCCAGAGACAGGGGAGAGCCGGACTGTCTATACCGACGCCATCGCAGAGAGAGAGAGAGAGAACTCCTGGACAAGAAGGACAAGCTGCCAAGATAGAGAGGACTGTCTGCAGCCGGACCATCCATAAGGATCTGCCCCGGAGGACAGGGATTGACGGCCATCTTTAAGGTACCTCAGTGGATGCGTGCACGCCAACGAGCTCAGGACTGGGAGAAGGCCTGATATTAGTTTAGTTAGTTTAGTCTCAGTTACAGGAGGGTTCCCCAAATACATCCTCCTGCTCAGGACTTGGAGAGTTTGCTATCGCACCACTAGCTACTTGAACCGGTTCATCTGTGAGGGAAAGTTTGTGTCACGTGTATTTGGGAGGGAAGTGGGTAAATCATTTAAGCTGTGTAAGCTGCTGTGCTGCACCACGAGCCCCTGCAACCGCCACCATACACAATTGTTCCCGTTGGTGATTACGGTATTAAGAAGGTAAGGGGTTATCGGCCTTTCCGAACCCCACGGTTAGGTAAAGTCACCAGGCATCCAGAGAGTACACTTCTGGCGGCGCGCTGTGCAGCACAGGGGCCCAGGATATGTATTTGTAAATTTGTGTTTGGGGGATCTGTTCACCATCTTGTTCCAGAAAATCAGTAAAACAACCCGTTGTTGAGCTGGTGTTGGAGTCGTGTTCTTTGTCCGTGACTTCGCTGTATTCCGGAAAACCTGCCCTCGGTACTCGGCTTACAGGTGGACGGCTCCTGCTCTGTTAGGAGAGGTGGATGGGCGGCTCCCGCTCTGTTAGGGGATGTAGGTGGTTGGCTCCTGCTCTGTTAGAAGAGGTGGGTGGGCAGCTCCTGCTCTGTTAAAGGAGGTGGGCGGGAGGCTCGCGCTCTGTTAGGGGAGGTGGATGGGCGGCTCCTGCTCTGTGAGGGGAGTGGGCGGCTCCCGCTCTGTGAGGGGAGTGGGCGGCTCCCGCTCTGTGAGGGGAGTGGGCGGCTCCCGCTCTGTGAGGGGAGTGGGCGGCTCCCGCTCTGTGAGGGGAGTGGGCGGCTCCCGCTCTGTGAGGGGAGTGGGCGGCTCCTGCTCTGTGAGGGGAGTGGGTGGTTCCTGCTCGGGGAGGGGAGTGGGCGGCCCCCGCTCGGTTAGGGGAGGGCAGTGGGCGGCCCCCGCTCGGTTAGGGGAGGGGAGTGGGCGGCCCCCGCTGGGGGAGGGGAGTGGGCGGCCCCCGCTGGGGGAGTGGGCGGCCCCCGCTCGGTTAGGGGAGTGGGCGGCTCCCGCTCTGTGAGGGGAGTGGCCGGTTCTCACTCGGTTAGGGGAGGTGGGTGCCTCCCGCTTGGTTAGGGGAGTGGTTGGACAGCTCCTGCAGCACCGGAGTCGCACATGGCCTTCCTCACATGTAATATCACACTGCTAGGCCCCCTAGCAGGCGTCCCGGCAGCCCGTGGCGGCACAATCCCCCCGCCGTCGCCATGCGGTTTAATGACTCCTGCACAGACCCATGATGAAAGTATAACTTTTTATTGCTGCCGTCACTTGCGCTTCCTGCACTGGTTGCGTACGGGCTTATTCTTCTTCTTCTGTGGTGACGCCTCCGCCGCAGCCTCGGGGGGCAGGGCCGGCACTGCGCTGCTCGGTGCATGATTATTACGCTTCTTGGTGTTGTTCTGGTGACATTTGTAGATTATGTAGAAGAGACACGCGTTCTTATACCTACAACAAGAAATGAGCCCCTCGTGTCATCAACCATCAGAGCAGATAAACTAGGATGTATTACATGTGTGATATATTACATGGGGGAGGAGTGTCTGTATTACATGTGTGATATTATACGGGGGGAGGAGTGTCTGTATTACATGTGTGATATTACATGGGGGAGGAGTGTCTGTATTACATGTGTGATATTACACGGGGGAGGAGGGTCTGTATTACATGTGTGATATTACACGGGGGAGGAGTGTCTGTATTACATGTGTGATATTACACGGGGGGAGGAGTGTCTGTATTACATGTGTGATATAACACAGGGGGGAGGAGTGTGTATATTACATGTGTGATATTACACGGGGGGGAAGAGTGTCTGTATTACATTTGTGATATTACACGGGGAGAGGAGTGTCTGTATTACATGTGTGATATATTACATGGGGGAGGAGTGTCTGTATATATGTGTAATATTACACGGGGGGAGGAGTGTCTGTATTACATGTGTGATGTTACATGGGGGCAGAGTGTCTGTATTACATGTGTGATATATTACATGGGGGAGGAGTGTCTGTATTGCATGTGTGATATTACACGGGGGGAGGTTGTCTGTTATTACAGTGTGATATTATACGGGGGGAAACATGTCTGTATTTTCATGTGTGATATTATTAGGGGGCGGAGTGTCTGTATTACATGTGTGATATTATACGGGGGGAGCAGTGTTTGTATTACATGTGTGATATTACACGGGGGAGGACTGTCTGTATTACATGTGTGATATTACACGGGGGAGGAGTGTCTGTATTACATGTGTGATATTACACGAGGGGAGAAGGGGCTGTATTATATGTGTGATTACAAAGGGGGGAGGGAGGGTCTGTATTACATGTGTGATATTACACGGGGGAGGAGTGTCTGTATTACACGTGTGATATTACACGGGGTGAGGAGTGTCTGTATTACACGTGTGATATTACACGGTGGGGGGGCAGTGTCTGTATTACATGTGTGATATTACACGGGGGCAGGATGGTCTGTATTACATGTGTGATATTACACGGGGGAGGAGGGTCTGTATTACATGTGTGATATTACACTGGGGGGGCAGGGTCTGTATTACATGTGTGATATTACACGGGGGGAGGAGTGTCTGTATTACATGTGTGATATTACATGGGGGAGGAGGGTCTGTATTACATGTGTGATATTACACGGGGGAGGAGTGTCTGTATTACATGTGTGATATTACACGGGGGGAGGAGTGTCTGTATTACATGTGTGATATATTACATGGGGAAGGAGTGTCTATATATGTGTAATATTACACGGGAGGAGGAGTGTCTGTATTACATGTGTGATGTTATATGGGGGCAGAGTGTCTGTATTACATGTGTGATATATTACATGGGGGCGGAGTGTCTGTATTACATGTGTGATATTATACGGGGGAGGAGTGTCTGTATTACATGTGTGATATTACACGGAGGGAGGAGGGTCTGTATTAAATGTGTGATGTTACATGGGGGCGGAGTGTCTGTATTACATGTGTGATATATTACATGGGGGCGGAGTGTCTGTATTACATGTGTGATATTACACGGGGGAGCAGTGTCTGTATTACATTTGTGATAATACACGGGGGGAGGAGGGTCTGTATTATATGTGTGATATTACATGGGGGAGGAGTGTCTGTATTACATGTGTGATATTACACGGGGGGAGGAGTGTCTGTATTACATGTGTGATATATTACACGGGGGAGGAGTGTCTGTATTACGTGTGGGTATTACACGGGGGGAGGAGTGCTTTTATTACATGTGGATATTTACTTTGGGGGGAGGAGTGTCTGTATTACGTGTGATATTACACGGGGGGAGGAGTGTCTGTATTACATGTGTGATATATTACATGGGGGGAGGAGTGTCTGTATTACGTGTGATATTACACGGGGGGAGGAGTGTCTGTATTACATATGTGATATATTATATAGAGACAGTGTCTGTATTACGTGTGACATATCATACCGGGGGTAGATCTATTACTTGTGGAGTAGACATGATCCCCCGCTCACCATGGCATGTTGTTATCTGTGGCCACGATTCTCAGGGGGGAGCGGAACGGGTTGAGGATGGGGGTGCTGGCGTTGCCCCCCGTTGCTACAGTGACCACCTGTCCGTCCACTTCACAGCTGTACTGGGAGCAATCCGAGAAGTAGGCCGGGACCTTCAGAGTCTGAAATACAAGAGAGATGAAACCGCCCGACTACCACCCTTCGGTCTGTATCACCCTGCAGGGGGCGGGGTCACAGCTCCCTTCTGTCTGTATCACCCTGCAGGGGGCGGGGTCACAGCTCCCTACTGACTGTATCATCCTGCAGGGGGCGGGGTCACAGCTCCCTTCTGTCTGTATCACCCTGCAGGGGCCGGATCACAGCTCCCTTCTGTCTGTATCACCCTGCAGGGGGCGGGGTCACAGCACCCTTCTGTCTGTATCACCCTGCAGGGGGCGGGGTCACAGCTCCCTTCTGTCTGTATCACCCTGCAGGGGCGGGTTCACAGCTCCCTTCTGTCTGTACCCCCCTGCAGGGGGCGGGGTCAAAGCTCCCTTCTGTCTGTATCTCCCTGCAGGGGGCGGGGTCACAGCTCCCTTCTGTCTGTATCTCCCTGCAGGGGCGGGGTCACAGCTCCCTTCTTTCTGTATCACCCTGCAGGGGGCGGAGTCACAGCTCCCTTCTGTCTGTATCACCCTGCAGGGGGGCGGGGTCACAGCTCCCTTATGCCTCTATCAACCTGCAGGGGGCGGTGTCATAGCTCTCTTCTGTCTGTATCACCCTGCACGGGGAGGGGTCACAGCTCCTTTCTGTCTGTATCACCCTACAGGGGACGGGGTCATGATATCCAGGGGCGAGGTCACAGCTGCTTTCTGTCTGTATCATCCTGCAGGGGGCAGGCTCACATCTCCCTTCTTTCTGTATCACCTTGCAGGGGGCAGGGTCATACAGGTTTTTGGGGTTCTTTACCTGCAGTCGGGGTAATGTACTCAACCAGGTATCATCCAATCCAAATCCAGAGTTGAACCCTGCAGAACGAGAGGCAGATGTGTCACATGAAGGGGATGGTCAGGAAGAATTATCTGCCCTTTAAATAGGACACCCATAATCGGCTCCTCTGCTGATTATATACTTGGCAGAGCTGTAATAATCATCCACTATTCCAGGATGGGGACCCAGTGGGTGAGGGAAAATGTGGGCGACTTTCCTCCGGATGCTGCAACCCCTCAAAGTCATCAGCACTTGCCCCTCTACCACCTGAGGCTCACAGTTGGCCCCTCACCTTCCAGCCCTATAGCTTTGCTGTAGCCTAATGGAGGTCATAATGTAGCACGAAGCCCTCGGGGGCGTGGACCAGAAATGGGACTGGCTATATTGATTTACACCCCCACTTAGTCAATCCGGCTCAGTGGTGATTGTGAGGTCTTGTGTCCTGTTTGTATGCGCTCTGATACCCACCAATCACAAGGTCGGGCTTCGCTACTTGTAGGGTGTGGTAAGGTCGGGCGTGAACCTTGACATGTATCCCCCGCACTCCTCTGTCATTGTTCACATACGAAAGGTCAGAGCAGACCACCTCAGATCCCTGCGCAGACAAAAGCCGGTAAATATATCACACAGGGGCACCTTTAAACATCGACACCTCCCCGCACTCACCTTCTTGTGGATGATGAAGCTTCTTTCATCTTCCTCTACAGGGAGGTCACTGCCGACAAACACCAACTCCAGGACCACATGGGGCATCAACACCACCAGCTCCTGCCCAGAGGAGACAAGGGTTATAGTGGAACCAACATTACCCATTCTGTTCCGCCATCACAGCTCCCCTGATTTACATTTGTGCTGGATTTCTATCAGAAATCTAATATAATTGTAATTGGAGCCTGAGAGCTAACAGAAATCCAGCGTAATTGTAATTGCAGCTGAAGGCTATCAGAAATCCAGCACAATTATAACAAGAGCCTGAGAGCAAACAGAAATCCAGCACACTTGTAACTACTGCCTAAGAGTGAATAGAAATCCAGCGTAATTGTAATTGCAGCTGAAGGCTATTAAAAATCCAGCACAATTATAAGAGCCTGAGAGCAAACAGAAATCCAGCACAATTGTAACTTCAGCTTGAAGGCTATTAGAAATCCAGCACAATTATAAGAGCCTGAGAGCAAACAGAAATCCAGCACAATTGTAACTTCAGCTTGAAAGCTAACAGAAATCCAGCAGAAATTTAACAAGAGCCTGAGGAGTGACAGAAATCCAGCACAATTGTAAATGCAGCCAGAGAGCTAACAGAACTACAGCACAATTGTCGCTGAATCCTGGGAGCTAACAGGTAACCAGAACAATTGTATACATAACCAGAGAGCTAACAGGAATACAGCACATTGTAACTATATCCTGAGAGCTAACAAAAAATTCAGCCCAATTGTAACCTGCAGCCTGAGAGCTAACAGAGATCCAGCACATTGTAACTCCCTCCTAAAAGCTAATAAAAAAATCCAGCCAAATTATAACAAGAGCCTAAGAGTGAACAGAAATCCAGTAGAATTGTAACTTCAGTTTGAAAGCTAACAGGTAACCAGCACAATTGTAAACGCAGCCTGAGAGCTAACAGAAATCCAGCACAATTGTAAATGCAGTCGGAGAGCTATTAGAAATCCAGCACAATTGTAGCTAGAGAGCCTGAGAACGAACAGAAATCCAGCATAATTGTAACTGCAACCTGAAAGCTAGTATAAATACAGCACCATTGTAACTAGATCCTGAGAGCTGTCAGCTGCAGTTACAATTGTGCTTGATTTCTGTTGACACGCAGACTCTAGTTAAGATTATGCTCGATTGATTTTTGTTAGCTCTCCAGCCGCAGTTAAAATTGTGCTGCATTTCTTTTAGCTCTGAAGTTGCAGTTACAATTGTGCTGGATTTATGTTAGCTCTGAGGCTGCAGTTACAATTGTGCTGGATTTCTGTTAGCTACTTAAACAACTATTTTGCCATTCACACTAAAACTTAACTTTTATTAAATTATACAAAAATATCTCTATGTACACTACTTAAAAACCTGATTTCTAACCGCTCTATCTATTACAATGTTCCTTTCTAATTATAAACTATTGGCAACTGTCTAATATGGTGGAAAATCACCTATGACATCAACAGGGAAACCCTATGTATATAGTGATTTGCTGCCTATAGAAAATTCAACTAACCGGGCCAATCGTCCCTATTGTATTGGACAACGTAGCATATCAGGCTCCCAAGTGAACCCTCTGCATCGGCTCCACAAAAGAAGAGAGGATTAGAGGGTCAAAATTTAAAATGTCTGACCTCCCCAACATGTTTCACCAGCTTCCTGGCGTCATCAGGGGATAGAGGTCCGGTCATATGTGGCAAACCTCACTTCTTTTTATTTGACTTGTAGCGTCTGCCCTATTTAAATGTTCACCAATTGGCTGCCAGATATTAATCCATAAACACTCCCCCCAACAACCACACCCTCCTCCTCCATGACACATCCCTGTGAGTGCTATGACCGCTTATGTCAGACGTCTATGGAGCACTTCCGCCCTCTTAGCGGCAGATCTCCGCCCTCTCTCACGATGTCGCTCGCGCATGCGCTATTCACTACTGGCCATTTCCGCCCTTACTGTGACGTACTTCCGCCCTGTTAATATTGCAACACTGCGTCTGCGCAGTACGTGAAACGGAATAAACTTAACCTCCTCTATTAACCAGCGCATTACATCGATCTCTGTCTGACTCTCCTCACCAATCCATATACATCACATAATATTGGTATATACAACCTATATTAGTATTTTGAATGCTTGTCATATATTTATTATTTTACTATCCAACGGGGGGGGAAAGTGAAGGGGGGGAATTAATTATGGTATTATAATACTACATTGGCCATATCAAAATCCATTCACATGCCACTGACCGCGTTGTATCCACACAAATATTATTCCATCAGATTATAAAGGGAATTAGGCAGGATTTAAATAAATGCTGAAAATCAAAAACCTTCATTCAAACCCTTAGGATTTAATGTATTGAGTCGATATATCCATCTTGCCTCTTCTTGCAACAGAACCAGATCTAAATCACCTTTACTTTCCCCTAGTTTTTTAACACAGATCCCCCAAAATTTGAACCCCTCTATTTCTCCAATATGTACTTCCAAAATGTGTCTAGCTAAAGGGGCATCACCTTTGGTTTTGATAGTACTAAGGTGTTTAGAAATACGACGGTGAAATCCCTGTATGGTTTTACCCACATATATCTTAGGGCAGGTACACGTAGCCCCATAGATGACTCCTTTTGTTTTGCAGTTGATAAATTGTCTGATCCTAAATTTCCTATTATCTATGGGGTTAACAAATTCTTTAGTTTTCCAAATAAATGGACAAAAC
This sequence comes from Phyllomedusa bahiana, assembly GCA_025379985.1. Classification (NCBI taxonomy): domain Eukaryota; kingdom Metazoa; phylum Chordata; class Amphibia; order Anura; family Hylidae; genus Phyllomedusa; species Phyllomedusa bahiana. Next base: position 24,430 of record JAODAL010021607.1, read on the forward strand.
GAACAGTTTCCACATGGATATGAACCTACTACTGGGGATTGCAACCATGTTCTATTCCTATCCCCTTCAAAATGGCTGTGCACAAGTTCAACTTGACAAATAAAAAAACACACAAAAAAATTACCCAGTCAATCAGTGCAGCGTCAGAGCCCTCAGAAATGCTAATTAGGAGAAGGCACATTGGGATTAAATGCATTATCATCCTCTGTATCTGCTGGTGCAGTGGCCAACAATTTGGGAGCACAGGCAATGCTACCAAGTGGCAGTATGATTATGTCAACAGTGGTAGAGAATGGACAGACCATGAACCCAATGCTGACTACATCTCAGGATTACTCAAAAATGCAAATGAACCCCCATTTTTTCGAACAATCCAAGATCCATCTGAGAGATCGAGAGAAAGGGAATTATCAAAAACAATAATGAAGCATTTCAAGTCATCAATCTATCCTCTCATAAATGAACTGAAAGTCAGAAACAGGTTTTGGCATATGGCCTCACTTTTACTCCTATGCCTAGATTTAATGAATTCACACGGGTTCAAGATGTTAATCTCTTTGCTAGACGATTGGCATTATACAAATATCATAAAACGAAAAACAATGAAGAGCAAACTTTTAGGAATTTTGAGATGAGAACATTGAATGATCTTGAACGATGACCAGATAGAAGGTGAAGGAGATCCGATTATTCTGGATACACCACTGACCAACTTAAAACCAGAATCTAGGAATACACCTCCTATTTCACAATTTAATCTGCTGGATACTTTTGTGGAGTTAGCAACGCAAGATCTTAAAAAACTAGCACATAGACGACAACCATCTTCTCTAAATTTAATGTGGGAAGAACAGCTAGCTATTGAAGAGTTACAATCCAACAAGGAGATAATTAAGCCCAGTAATAAAGGTGGAAATATTGTCATCTTGAATAAGAGTGAATATAGATTAATGGTTAAGAGAATATTAGATGATGCAGAAACATATGAGAAGTTCTCAAAAGACCCCACAAGTGAGTACTTGAAGGAGTTGAAAAGGATTTTGGACCTGGGAATTGAGAAGAAAGTAATTACTGAGGATGAAAAGAAATTGATGTTTAATGTGAATCCTACCATTGCTACATTTTATGCATTGCCTAAAGAGGTTGTGCCAATACCAGGAAGACCGATTGTCTCTGGTAGAAATAACTTGACACAAGGACCTAGCACGTATGTTGATCGTGTATTGATGCCCTTTGTCACTGGTCTTCCCTCGTATCTTAAAGACACAAAAGATACTGTGATGAGAATTAGTGACTTGCAATTGAGTGAGAATACACTTCTTGCAAGTTTGGATGTGGAGGCCCCTTATAGCAACATTAGGCATGGTCTTGGCCTAAGGGCAATTAAATACTTCTTGAACACGAGGAATACAATTTGTTGAGCACAATTATGTTGTTTTACAGCTATTGGAATTTGTTCTGACACATAATTATTTTTTATTTGATGGCACTTTTTATCATCAGACAAAGGGAACAGCTATGGGTAGAGTTTGTGCACCAAGTTTTGCTCATTTATTTTTAGGTTGTTGGGAGGATGTTATTGTTTTTTCTGAAATCTTTCAAATTTTCACAGATCGGATTTTATTTTGGGGTCGTTATATTGATGATGTTTTGGTTTTTTGGGATGGAAGTGAACAACTATATGAGGATTTTGTATCTAAACTTAATGACAATGAAATTGGGATGAAATTTACATTCGAAATTCATAGGGAGAAAATAAATTTTTTGGACCTTCAAATTATGCTGGATGAAAAAAAGCAGATTCAGACGACAATTTTTTGCAAGAACACGGCTACCAATAGTTTGTTACATTTTTCCAGTTGGCATCCCCCTTCCTTAAAGAAAGGGATACCTATAGGTCAATTTTTAAGAGCTCGTAGAAATTGTTCCACTGTCGATGATACCTTTAATCAAGAATGTTTAAACTTAAATGCGTGATTCCAAGCAAGAGGTTACCCTAAAAAATGCCTGAAAAAGGTGTTTAATAGGGCATTAACCAGTGACAGAGGGCATCTACTAATTAGTAATAAAAAAAAAAAGAACAGAAAACTGATTTGATTCGTTGTATAGGTACCTTTGATAATAGAGCGAATGAGATAAGAAGTATACTGAGGAGACATTGGCACACCCTTAAAGCAGACCCTATACTCTCTGAAGTTATTGATAAATATCCTAGTGTAACATACAGAAGAGGAAATATCTTTATCTATTGTTTTTGATAATTCCCTTTCTCTCGATCTCTCAGATGGATCTTGGATTGTTCGAAAAAAAGGGGGTTCATTTGCATTTTTGAGTAATCCCGAGATGTAGTCAGCATTGGGTTCATGGTCTGTCCATTCTCTACCACTGTTGACATAATCATACTGCCACTTGGTAGCATTGCCTGTGCTCCCAAATTGTTGGCCACTGCACCAGCAGATACAGAGGATGATAATGCATTTAATCCCAATGTGCCTTCTCCTAATTGGCATTTCTGAGGGCTCTGACGCTGCACTGATTGACTGGGTAATTTTTTTGTGTGTTTTTTTATTTGTCAAGTTGAACTTGTGCACAGCCATTTTGAAGGGGATAGGAATAGAACATGGTTGCAATCCCCAGTAGTAGGTTCATATCCATGTGGAAACTGTTCGTTTTGTCCATTTATTTGGAAAACTAAAGAATTTGTTAACCCCATAGATAATAGGAAATTTGGGATCAGACAATTTATCAACTGCAAAACAAAAGGAGTCATCTATGGGGCTACGTATACCTGCCCTAAGATATATGTGGGTAAAACCATACAGGGATTTCGCCGTCGTATTTCTAAACACCTTAGTACTATCAAAACCAAAGGTGATGCCCCTTTAGCTAGACACATTTTGGAAGTACATAATGGAGAAATAGAGGGGTTCAAATTTTGGGGGATCTGTGTTAAAAAACTAGGGGAAAGTAAAGGTGATTTAGATCTGGTTCTGTTGCAAGAAGAGGCAAGATGGATATATCGACTCAATACATTAAATCCTAAGGGTTTGAATGAAGGTTTTTGATTTTCAGCATTTATTTAAATCCTGCCTAATTCCCTTTATAATCTGATGGAATAATATTTGTGTGGATACAACGCGGTCAGTGGCATGTGAATGGATTTTGATATGGCCAATGTAGTATTATAAGACCATAATTAATTCCCCCCCTTCACTCCCCCCCATTGGATAATAAAATAATAAATATATGACAAGCATTCAAAATACTAATATAGGTTGTATGTACCAATATTATGTGATGTATATGGATTGGTGAGGAGAGTCAGACAGAGATCGATGTAATGCGCTGGTTAATAGAGGAGGTTAAGTTTATTCCGTTTCACGTGCTGCGCAGACGCAGTGTTGCGATATTAACAGGGCGGAAGTCCGTCACAGTAAGGGCGGAAATGGCCAGTAGTGAATAGCGCATGCGCGAGCGACATCGTGAGAGAGGGCGGAGATCTGCCGCTAAGAGGGCGGAAGTGCCCCAGAGACATCTGACATAAGCGGTCATAGCACTCACAGGGATGTGTCATGGAGGAGGAGGGTGTGGTTGTTGGGGGGAGTGTTTATGGATAATATCTGGCAGCCAATTGGTGAACATTTAAATAGGGCAGACGCTACAAGCCAAATAAAAGGAAGTGAGGTTTGCCACATATGACCGGACCTCTATCCCCTGATGACACCAGGAAGCTGGTGAAACATGTTGGGGAGGTCAGGCATGACATTTAAAATTTTGACCCTCTAATCCTCTCTTTTTTTGTGGACTCGCTGCAGAGGGTTCACTTGGGAGCCTGATATGCTACGTTGTCCATTAAATAGGGACGATTGGCCCGGTTAGTTGAATTTTCTATAGGCAGCAAATCACTATATACATAGGGTTTCCCTGTTGATGTCATAGGTGATTTTCCACCATATTAGACAGTTGGCAATAGTTTATAATTAGAAAGGAACATTGTAATAGATAGAGCGGTTAGAAATCAGGTTTTTAAGTAGTGTACATAGAGATATTTTTGTATACAGGCAGTCCCCGGGTTACATACGGGTTAGGGACTGTAGGTTCGTTCTTAAGTTGAATTTGTATGTAAGTCGGAACCAATATATTTAGTACATGTATGGTGTGTAATTATAGGCAGGTTTATGTCCCCTAGCAGGTATATGTCCCCCATAGTAGCTATAGGCAGGTCTATGTCCCCTCATAGGCAGGTATAGGTCCCTCATAGCAGGTATAGGCAGGTATATGTCCCCCATAGCAGGTATAGGCAGATATATGTCCTTCATAGGCAGGTATAGGCAGGTATGTCCCCCATAGGTAGGTATATGTCACCCATAGCAGGCAATAGGCAGGTATGTCCCCCATAGGCAGGTATATGTCCCTCACAGGTAGGTATAGGCAGGTATGTCCCCCGTAGCAAGTTAGAGGCAGGTATGTCCCCCATAGGTAGCTATAGGCAGGTATGTCCCCCATAGGCAGCTATAGGCAGGTATGTCCGCCATAGTCAGCTATAGGCAGGTATGTCCCCCATAGGCAGCTATAGGCAGGTATGTCCCCCATAGGCAGATATAGGCAGGTATGTCCCCCATAGGTAGCTATAGGCAGGTATGTCCCCCATAGGCAGATATAGGCAGGTATGTCCCCCATAGGCAGATATAGGCAGGTATGTCCCCCATAGGCAGATATAGGCAGGTATGTCCCCCATAGCTATAGGCAGAGCTTATTAAAAAAAAACAAACACAGATACTCACCAGAGTCCCCCGCTCCCCCTTCCTGCACAGGCCGGTGATGTCATCAGGCCGCGCAGGCAGCGTGATGACATCGCGCGCTGCCTGTGCCGGAGACTCCGGAAGGAGCGCATAGAGCCGAAGCAATCCCCGCCGGTGCCCAGGCCATGGCAGTGCCCGAACACCGACGGGGACCGGAGAGTCAGCTGCTTGCGCTCCCAGGAGTCGCGTACAGCTGCAAAGATTGCTGACAGCGCCCGGACGCTATCAGCGGTCCCTGGCTTGCGTCGTTCCGGTCCCCGCTCGTAACTAGGGGACAGACGTAAGTCGGAACGATGTAAGTCGGGTACTTACTGTAATTTTATAAATGTTAAATTGTTGGTCTAACTACAAACATTGCTTTTTGTGTTAAAGATCTTGCAAAAACAAGTCACTTTGCAATATGTGTCCATTAACACTGTCCTACCTATTCCTAGATATCCCCTCTTGTATGGGCTGCATCAGCTCCTCAGGTTGCTATAGATACAGACCTGTTCAATCTCTCCTGATAGGCTGCCAGCACTGGTTGCTATAGCTACAGACCTGACTTCTACTGCAGCCTAGTGGAAGCCAGTAAACACGCCCCTGAATTCAGAATGAAACCAAGAAAACAGGACGAATCAATGTAGTGACAACCCTTTTACGTTTTAGTGTGAATAGACAGAGATGTACAGAGTTTAAGTTTGCCTCTGGCAAAATAGTTGTTTAAGTAGATATTGGTCACTCTTTGCTCTCTGGTAGATTCCCAGAAAGTTTTTGTGAATAATTGACAGGGATTTCTGTTAGCTCTGAGGTTGCAATTACAATTGTGCTGGATTTCTGTTAGCTCTGAGGCTGCAGTTACAATTGTGCTGCATTTCTGTTAGCTCTCGGGATACAGTTACAGTTGTGCAGGATTTCTGTTAGCTCTGAGGCTGCAGTTACAATTGTGCTGCATTTCTGTTAGCTCACCAGCTGCAGATACAATTGTGCTGGATTTCTGTTAGTTCTCAGGATGCATACAGTTGTGCAGGATTTCTGTTAGTCCTCCAGCTGCAGTTACAATTGTGCTGGATTTCTGTTGGCTCTCAGGCTGCAGTTACAATTGTGCTGCATTTCTGTTAGCTCTCAGGATGAATACAGTTGTGCAGGATTTCTGTTAGGTAATGTTCACACGGCTTATTGCCGACGTAATTGCGGGGACGGATTTCGCCCCGCAATTACGCCGGCAGCCGTGCAGGGTGGCGGGTCGTGGGGCCGGTAGCTCGCCGGCCCCATAGACACTCATTATTCACGGCATGTACACGCCGTAAATAATGTGCATGTCACTTTCTCTCCCCGCGGCGGATTCGCCGAGCGGGGAGAAGAGACGGAATCCACAGTTCTCTATGAGAACTGTGGATTACTGTAGTTACTGGGACGGATTGGAGCCGTACTGCAGCGCAAATACGGCGCTCAATACAGCTGAAATCAGTCCCAGAATAAGCCGTGTGAACGAGGCCTTAGCTCACTAGCTGCAGTTACAAATGTGCTGGATTTCTGTTAGCTCTCAGGATGCATACAGTTGTGCAGGATTTCTGTTAGCTCACCAGCTGCAGTTACAATTGTGCTGGATTTCTGTTAGCTCTCAGGCTGCAGTTACAATTGTGCTGCATTTCTGTTAGCTCTTAGGATGCATACAGTTGTGCAGGATTTCTGTTAGCTCACCAGCTGCAGTTACAATTGTGCTGGATTTCTGTTTGCTCTCAGGCTGCAGAATGCCTAATCTTCATACTGTTCTTTGCTGATCGCCATACACAACACACTTTGTGGGAGCAGTATTAATACTTAGCACTCCAGGCTGACCTACATTTCCCAGAATGCAATGCAGTAAAGAACAGTGTCTTGTGGGAGCTTTGCTAAGATTTCGGGGCTGTGCACTCACCCAGAAGAGCAAAATGTTGTGGTATTCCCGTCTGGCTTCTATGATATGGATTTTCAGTGACTGCTTCTTCAAAAAATTCAGTTCTGGAACTACAGAAGAATAACGGTTGAGACGTGGACTCCATATTGTATTATATATGCCCACCTTATACTATGATGTGTCCTATAATGATAGAACTGATGGCCAGAATAAGAGGGCTCACCCTGATTTGGGATTAGGGGGCTTCTAGCTTTTTTGTTGCCTGGGAACATCACCCGGCTTGGAAATGGATCAGTGCAGTTATTGCATACCCCAGGATCCCCTACTCACAGTGTCGGGGAACGAGTCCGGAGATGATGTAGTAGACGGTCAGCGGGAAGGTCAGAAGGGCGGCCACTGGGTTTTCTAAGCTGAGGCCCCGCCACTTATAATACTCCTTCCAGGACACTAAAGGGCAGCAAAACAGTGTGGTCAGTAAGCTTCTTCCTGATTGGTCAGTGGTCATTTGGTGATGTTTAGTGCTTCTTCTTGGCCTCGACCCCTGGCATCTATGGCTACAATTTTCCTCCACCATGTTTCTTCACTGCACCATGAGGAGGCTCCAAGACGGTGACACCTCTAGGTGCGGCATGTAGAGTCACCTACCCAATGAGTTCCTGAGCCTTTCTTTGGGCTGCTGCCTTAGGAGAATGTCGGTGTCCTTCAGCAAAGGTTCTCTTCTTCCCCCTGAATTGTACAAGCCTTGGTTAGTTTAGAACGCCTCCACTGGTCATTATATGGTAATGCATGGTATACTCACCCTCCAGGTTCCAGATTAGGCTCTTCTCCCGCAGGCTGCTGGGGTGGTAATGGACGCTCTCCACTGCCCAGTATCCACCGCTGAGATTCCGGCTGCTCAGGAAGGATTCTTTGTTGAACAAGCGACTCGTTACCTCTAGGAAGAAGCGAGATGAGACAAGAAGGACAGTATAAGGCAGTGCTCTCCAACTACTACTCCCAGCATAGCTCTACTATTCAGTGCATGCTGGGGAGTGTAGTTCCGAGACCATTGGTTTAAGAGGGACATCTCCGTTGACGTCACGTTGGCCGGTGGTGGCCTAAAAGCGACTTTCCATAGAAAAGGTCATTTAGTTTTGGATATCCTTTGGGGTCAAGCTACCCCAGCCCTTCCTCCACGCTAATGTTCTAATCTCTGACACTCACCCTTGATGAAGTGGAAGGGGAGGTCGGCCAGCCGGTCCTCGTATTGCATAAACTGTTTCATCTTCTCACACCAGAAGTCGTGGCTGATGTCCGATGGACATTTCCGCCAATCCCGCACCTTACAGTCCTCCGAACAGTAGAGGACGGCATCACACCTATCGCTGCGAGCAGAGGGGGCGGTTAGCGCTGACAGGTCTCGGGGGTCATACAGGGGACTATAGTATCTGTGGCCTGCGTAGGGTTAAAATCCCACGTCCTGTAGTATCTGCTTTGTCTAGGACATATAATTAGGATGGGGCTGGGATGGCCGCCAGACCGCGCTTCCTCTTGATCCAGGATGAGTGAATGTTTTGCAGATGTCTCCAGTATGTAGTAATGAGGCCTCCCGGGGTCTGTGTATGGAGGCAGCATGCACCCAAAATATTTGGCCGTCACCCCCCCTCTCCCTCCTTCTGCGACGGGACTATTTTAACTAGATAGATATCTCAGGCCAGCCACCGTTCAACCCAGAGCTTTGCTTACCATGGAGCTAATGTGACCTCAAACCTCCGTTTCTTACACACGTGGCAGCATTGCACAGTCTGGGTAGAGAAGATGAAGTTGGCGCTGGGTGACCAGTCCATCATCGGCATCTTCTGCACTTCCACCCCCAAGGAAGACAGGTTCTTCTCCAGGAATCTGCAAAAAGGGAATGGACCTAAGGTCACCGCAAAGTCAAAGGTCACACATGAGGCTGATCTGTGAGGCCGTGGCCCCTGGAGCTAGTCCTGCCCCAGAAAGTTTGTGATAGGCAGTCAATAATGACTTTGGCATGACAGGAATTTGATAGAGGGGGCTCCATCTGTCCTCTATCAGCACTCCACTGTGCAATTGTAGGGTGTCAATTTTTGCCATGACAGGCTATTTGTGTGCGTCTTAATTTCTCCTTCTGCCTCTCCATAGACTTCTATGGGCAGCTCTAAACTGAGCTTTCAGGGAAGCTAAAGCAGCCTCTTATTCTGCAAGATGGATTCTGTAACTGGCTGTGTTTATTGGTGCCATGTAGCCTGTTTTAGGAAGTACAGAGGGGTGCACCAGTAATTGGGAGCCTTTAGTATAGAGGTAAGGCCTGAGAACTGGCTCCAGCGCTGCCTGCTTGCCCTGACTAAGGTGCAATGATCAGTCCCTAACTGTCCCTATCATGCTGCCGTTGTGCTGCCACTTTAGCACAGTCACAGTTGACGGTTACTGCTGTATCCTGAGGTCGACCATAGGCACAGTTTATGGCATCTACAGTAGAACTGGGGTGCCTAAGGCCACCAGAGGAGTTGATATATGGGACCCACTAGTGGTGATGATTCTTGGAGCCACCAGTGGAGATGATTCTCGGGGTCCACCAGTGGAGTTGTGTCTTGGGGCCCACCAGTGGAGATGATTGTGGGGGCCGTCAGTGGAGATGATTCTCGGGGTCCACCAGTGGAGATGATTCTTGGCACCACTAGTGGAGTTGATTCTTGGGGCCACGAGTGGAGATGATTCTCGGGGGCCCACCAGTGGAGATGATTCTTGGGGCCCACCAGTGGAGTTGGTTCTTGTGGCCCACCAGTGGAGTTGGTTCTTGAGGCCCACCAGTGGAGTTGGTTCTTGAGGCCCACCAGTGGAGTTGGTTCTTGGGGCCCACCAGTGGAGTTGGTTCTTGGGGCCCACCAGTGGAGTTGGTTCTTGGGGCCCACCAGTGGAGTTGGTTCTTGGGGCCCACCAGTGGAGTTGGTTCTTGAGACCCACCAATAGAGTTGATTCTTGGGGCCCACCAGAGGAGTTGAGGCTTGAGGCCCACCAGAGGAGTTGATTCTCGGGACCCACCAGTGGACATGATTCTCGGGGCCCACCAGTGGACATGATTCTCGGGGCCCACCAGTGGACATGATTCTCGGGGCCCACCAGTGGACATGATTCTCGGGGCCCACCAGTGGAGAGGATTCTCGGGGCCCACCAGTGGAGAGGATTCTCGGGGCCACCATTGGAGAGGATTCTCGGGGCCCACCAGTGGAGCTGATTCTCGGGGCCCCACCAGTGGAGGTGATTCTCGGGGCTCCACCAGTCGAGGTGACTCTTGGGGCTCCACCAGTCGAGGGGACTCTTGGGGCCCCACCAGTGGAGGGGACTCTTGGGGCCACCAGTGGAGCTGATTCTTGGGGCCCACCAGTGGAGTTGATTCTTGGGGCCCACCAGTGGAGGTGACTCTTGGGGCCCCACCAGTGGAGATGATTCTCGGGGCATATCAGTGGAGATGATTCTCGGGGCCCATCAGTGGAGGTGATTCTCGGGGCCCACCAGTGGACATGATTCTCGGGGCCCACCAGTGGACATGATTTTCGGGGCCCACCAGTGGACATGATTTTCAGGGCCCACCAGTGGACATGATTCTCTGGGGTCACCAGTGGAGAGGATTCTCGGGGCCACCATTGGAGAGGATTCTCGGGGTCCACTAGTGGAGGTGATTCTCGGGGCCCACCAGTGGAGGTGATTCTCGGGGCCCACCAGTGGAGGTGATTCTCGGGGCCCACCAGTGGAGGTGACTCTTGGGGCCCCACCAGTGGAGAGGATTCTTGGGGCCACCAGTAGAGATGATTCTTGGGCCCCACCAGTGGAGTTGATTCTTGGGGCCCACCAGTGGAGGTGACTCTTGGGGCCCCACCAGTGGAGATGATTCTCGGGGCATATCAGTGGAGAGGATTCTCGGGGCCATCAGTGGAGATGATTCTCAGGCCCCACCAGTGGAGATGATTCTTTGGATCACCAGTGGAGATGATTCTCGGGGCCCATCAGTGGACATGATTCTCGGGGCCCACCATATAGCTTCTGCACTTGCCTTTTACTTTCTGTCTTTCTCTCTCTGTCTTTCCACCTGAAAGGTAGCCCCAGGCCCACGATGCTGGGGGGCCCACTGGGGTTTGCCCTGCTTCCCTTTGGGCAGGTCAGAGCCTGTCTACTGTGCTTTATCGTAAAAGATGGCTAGTGTGGCAAGCTTGGACCTGTAATTCTATAGCAGCTATCTAAAAGTCCACCTCAGGGGTTTCAAAAAATTTGGAGAGGACTTTTAACCCCTTAGATGCCACTGTCAATAATGTCAGGAATTTGGCAGAGCTATGGGACTCCGCTGGCACCCTACTGTGCGATTGTAGGGTGTGTATGGTCACCATGACAGGTGGAGGCCTAACAATGCTATTTGTGTGTGTTAGTCTTAATCTCTCTTCGTGCCTCTGCCTCTCCATAGACTTCTCTAGGCAGCTGTAAACTGAGCTCTGAGGGAAACTATAACAGTTTCTTCTTCGGGATGGATTTCATTTATGATTTACTGTATTTCTCACTAAGATATCATCAAAATTCCCTTGTACACCCTTTTTTTAGTGTTTTCGGTCCATATTTAGAGAGAGGGTTGGCAAATTCAGGAACTTCCCTGAGCAACACAAGGTCTGTCTACGCCCCAGCCCCCACTTGCCTGTGCACCGAGGGTTCTCCAATGGCCACTCTCTGGGGACGGCGCGGTTGCCCGTTGTCCATGGGTAGCGCCATGCACTGACACAGCAGGTGGTAGGCCCTCAGTTTACATGCGTACTGCACCTTGTTGCTCGTACACTCGCTGTCCATCAGAAAGTCGATGCCGATCACGCCGCCCGTCTCTTCGGCCACCATCAGCAGGTACTTGATATGATGCACGCCGTCTGAGGACAACAAATTCAGAAACACAGAACAGACGGTCAGGTGATATCACCTCTAGCAAGTTGCGTCTAAATTGCACCATTTTTGTCTCCTGGTCATCGCCCACCTGTGTTGGAATCTCTGGTGCCTCTGTCGCCCTCGCTCTCTTCCTCCAGGTTGATCAGGTTGATGTACTTCTGCAGGTCTCGGAAGCGCAGGGCGTTGTCCACGTAGAAGCTGTCCCGGATCTGCAGCTCGGTGTTCTGGGGTTGGAAGGCTATGTTGTCATTCTGCAGGATGTGCAGGAACCAGCAGGCGTCGTCGTGGGGCAGATCCTTGATCCTCATCTCCTGCTGGGGGTGGCTCGATAGGCGCTCCAGTCTGTCCGCATAGTCTTGCATGTAACGCCAGTACCAGCTGAACAGGAGCTCCGAATATTCCACTACTGGGTCGCGGTAACCAGAGACAAACTCCATGGCTGGCCTGAAAAAAAGATCTGAAGGATCTGCCCAAGTAGACCTGAGAAGGTGACCATCAATTGTGCCTGACCCCTGGGCTGATCTGTGATGCCAGGGTGTCTACAACGACAAACGTGCCCTAACGTGTAATATAATACCATGTAAATCTGGCTCTATTGGAAGGGACTGGGGTGCTAGTCACTGGGCACCATGGACTGTGGCACTAACCACTGGACACTAGGGACTATTGTACCATAGCACAGAACACCATGGACTGGGGCACTAACGTTGATCAGCATTGACTGGGGCACTCACTACTGGGCACGATCGACTGGGGCACCAACTACTGGGCACCATTGGCCGTGGCACTAACCACTGGGCACCATGGACTTGTGCACCAACTTCTGGGCACCATGGACTGGGGCACTAACCACTGGGTATCGTGGACTTGTGCACCATGGACTGGGGCACCAACTACTGGGCACCATTGGCTGGGGACTAACCACTGGGCACCATGGACTTGTGCACCAACTGCTGGGCACCATGGACTGGGACACCAACTTTTGGACAAAATGGACTGGGCACTAACGATGGGGCGCCATGGACTTGGGCACTAACCACTGGATACCATGGACAATAACCACTGCATATTAGGGACTGAGGTGCAAACTACTGGACACAACAGACTTGAAAACTAACCACTGGACACCACTTACTGGGGCACTAACCACTGGACACCACTTACTGGGGCACTAACCACTGGACACCACTTACTGGGGCACTAACCACTGGACCCAACTTCCTGGGTAAATAACCACTGGACACCACTTACTGGGGGCACTTCCCACTTCAAACTTTGGACTTAAACAGTTAACACCGCTGACTTGAGAGCTAACCATTGTAAACTACGGACCGGGGCACTAACTACTGAAGACTTTGATCCAGGACATTAACCAATGGACACAAGGGATTAGGGTACTAAATGACTGGAAAACACGGACTAGGGCACTAAACCATTAGATATAAGGGACTGGGACACTAACCACTGGATATCAGGGACTGGGGACATTAACCACTGAATATCAGGGACTGGGGCACTAACCACTGGATATCAGGGACTGGGCACTAAACCATTAGATATAAGGGACTGGGACACTAACCACTGGATATCAGGGACTGGGGACACTAACCACTGGATATCAGGGACTGGGGACACTAACCACTGGATATCAGGGACTGGGGACACTAACCACTGGATATCAGGGACTGGGGACACTAACCACTGGATATCAGGGACTGGGGCACTAACCACTGGATATCGGGGACTGGGGCACTAACCACTGGATATCAGGGACTGGGGCACTAACCACTGGACAACAGGGACTGGGGACACTAACCACTGGATATCAGGGACTGGGGCACTAACCACTGGATATCGGGGACTGGGGCACTAACCACTGGATATCAGGGACTGGGGCACTAACCACTGGATATCAGGCACTGGGGCACTAACCACTGACCACCAGGGAGTGGGGCATCACCATCATGCCTTATGCATAAATGGTGCATGTTCAGCAGTACATACAGAGCTATGGGGTAAGTACCATGTATATAAACCCGTGGGTAAAGCTCACCACCTACGCTGAATCATGCAGCTTCTCCTCGCCGGGTCACTGTCCGTTACTGTCTGGTCGTTGGCCGGCACGCATGCGGCTGTAACTGATCTCACATGGGAGCGGCCATGTGCTCCAGCTGTGCTGCACTACTGCTGTACGGCCCCTATAGTGTACCATCACTACCTCCTGAATATATACACTATACCGCTATACCAGCTGCAGGGGGTGGTGTGGGGTATACGGCAGGTTGTAGGCACTATGGGTTGGTATTGGGGTGTTGAGGGTGGGTAAGGGTATATAGGGTTGGTTGTAGGCACTATTGGTTGGTATGGGGTATTCAGGGTAGGTTGGTGGCAGGATCAGGGTATCTGGCAGTACAGGATGCTAATGGGGTATATAGGGTAGGTTATAGGCTCTATAGGTTGGTATGGGGGTGTTGAGGGTAGGTTGGGGTATATAGGGTAAGTTGTAGGCACTATTGGTTGGTATGGGGGTGTTGAGGGTAGGTTGTAGGCACTATTGGTTGGTATGGAGGTGTTGAGGGTAGGTTGTAGGCACTATTGGTTGGTATGGGGGGTTGAGGGTAGGTTGGGGTATATAGGGTAGGTTGTAGGCACTATTGGTTGGTATGGGGGTGTTGAGGGTAGGTTGTAGGCACTATTGGTTGGTATGGAGGTGTTGAGGGTAGGTTGTAGGCACTATTGGTTGGTATGGGGGTGTTGAGGGTAGGTTGTAGGCACTATTGGTTGGTATGGGGGTGTTGAGGGTAGGTTGTAGGCACTATTGGTTGGTATGGAGGTGTTGAGGGTAGGTTGTAGGCACTATTGGTTGGTATGGGGGTGTTGAGGGTAGGTTGGTGGCAGGGTCAGGGTATCTGGCAGTAGAAGATGGTATTGGGGTAAATAGGGTATGTTTTAGGCTCTATGGGTTGGTATGGGGGGGTTGAGGGTAGGTTGTAGGCACTATTGGGGTTGGGGAGGGGGGTTTTTAGGGGAGGTTTTGGGGGATAAGGGTAAATTTTAGGCATTTTTGGGTTTGGGATGGGGGTTTTTAGGGTAGGTTGTAGGAACTATTGGCTGGTATGGAGGTGTTGAGGGTAGGTTGTAGGGGACTTTTTGGGTTTGGGATGGGGGGTGTTGAGGGTAGGTTGGGGTATATAGGGTAAGTTGTAGCACTTTTTGGTTGGTATGGGGTGTTGAGGGTAAAGGGTTTTAGGATATTGGGTTTTTGGGATGGGGGTTTGAGGGTAGGTTGTAGGCACTTTTGGTTGGTATGGGGGGGTTGTGGGTAGGTTGTAGGCAATATTGGTTTGGGATGGAGGTGTTGAGGGGGGGGGTTGGGGGTTTTGGGACTATTGGTTTGGGGGTGGAAAGGGGTTTTAGGGTAGGTTGTAGGCAAATATTGGGTTGGGTTTTGGGGGTGTTTTTAGGGGAGGTTTTTTTGGGGAGGGTCTGGGGTCTGGGAGTAGAAAAAGTTTTTGGGGGTTTAAAAAAGGGTATGTTTTAGGCCTATGGGTTGGTTGGGGGGGGTTGAGGGTAGGTTTTAGGGACTATTTGGGTTGGGGGGGGGGGTTTTTAGGGGAGGTTGGGGTTTTAGGGGGGTTGGGAGGTACATTGGTTTGGGTTTGGGGGTTTGGGGGGTAAAGGGGTTTTAGGCTCCCATTGGTTTTGGGATGGGGGTTTTTTTAGGGTTGGGTTTTAGGCCTTTGGTTGGTATGGGGGGTATATAGGGTTGGTTGTAGGCACTTTTGGTTGGTATGGGGGGGGGTGAGGTGGTTTAGGGCCCATTTGGGTTGGGGATGGGGGGTATATAGGGTTGGTTGTAGGCACTATTTGGTTGGAAAGGGGGGGTTTAAGTAGGGTTTTAGGCATACTGGGTTGGGGATGGGGGGGTTTTGGGGGAGGTTGGGGTATATAGGGGAGGTTGTTTGGCT
This sequence comes from Phyllomedusa bahiana, assembly GCA_025379985.1. Lineage (NCBI taxonomy): Eukaryota > Metazoa > Chordata > Amphibia > Anura > Hylidae > Phyllomedusa > Phyllomedusa bahiana. The sequence goes on from JAODAL010021607.1 coordinate 40,002, forward strand.
CTTTTTGGGTTTTGGGAAAGGGGGGTTTTAGGGTAGGTTTTTTAGGCACATGGTTGGGGAAGGGGGTGTTTTAGGGAGGTTTTTAGGGGACTATTGGTTTTTTTATGGGGGGGTTGAGGGAAGGTTGGGGGATATAGGGGTTAAAGGGGGTTTTTTGGGACATTGGTTGGTAAAGGGGGGGGTTTAGGGTAGGTTTTGGGGGGAAATAGGGTAGGTTGTAGGTTTATTGATTGGGATGGGGGGTGTTAGGGAGGTTGTAGGGATATTTTGGGGGTTTTGGGGGTGGGTTGGGGGTATTGTACATATTTGGGTTGGGATGGGGGGGGGTGGGGGGTAGGTTGTAGGGACTATTGGGTTTTTATGGAGGGTTTGGGGGGTAGGGTTTTTAGGCACATTGGTTTTTGGGGGTGTTTTAAAGGGTTGGTTTTTAGGACTATTGGGTTTGGTTTTTGGGGGTATATAGGGTAGGTAGTAAGCACTACAAGTTGGTATGGGGGGGTTTTTAGGGGGGTTTAGGGACTATGGTTGGGGATGGATGGGGTTGAGGGAGGTTGTAGGCAATATTTGGGTTGGGGAAAGGGGGTAAACATTAGGGGGGGGAGGGACTTTTTGGGTTTTGGTTTTGGGATATACGCGTAGGTTGGTGGCAGGGTCAGGGGTTTTTGGCAGACAGGGTTTTTATGAGGGTTTTGGGGTTTCCCCTTAAATTTCCCGTCACAATTTGATTTTCTTGTTTTTGTTTAGATAGATTTATTTTTTCCCCCTATGGGGTTTCCCCGGGCCCGGGGGCGCCCGCCTGTCCTGCCTGCTCTCTGCCGCCCCCTGAATCATGCCCAGGGCCCCCCCCACAGGGAGGGCCTTTTGATAAACCCCCGCAGGGGTAAAGGGGGTGATGAAAATCCTTGGTCCCCCGGCCCCCCCTCCTGGACAAATGGGCAGCCCAAGCAGTGGTTCAACATTCGTCCCCAGGGGCCCGCGCCGCCGCCATGTCCTCCTTTCCCTGCCCGCCCGGGCAGCCACAGCCCCCTGCTGGGGGTCGCCTGAACCCCCCGGGCCTCCCCCCCGGATCAAAAACTGGCATGATTTTAAAAGGATCCCCCGGGTAGGTGTGCGGGGAAAACCGCCGGGAAACCCGAATAAAAGGGGGAGAAGTCTTTATAATTTTATGACCTGCAGGGGCCCCATGTAACACCACAGTGCCTCCCCTGCCTGTTTTTCCCCCATCTCTTTCCCTATCCCTTTCCCCCCCCCCCCTCCCGTGCCCCCACCTCTCTCTAACCCCCCCCCCCTCTCTCTGTCCCCACCTCCCCTTTTGTTTCCCCCCCCCCGCCTCTCTTTATCCCCCCCCACCTCTCTCTATCCTTCCCCCGCCTCTCTCTGTCCCCCCCCCTCTCTCTGTGCCCCCCCCGCCTCTCTTTATCCCCTCCCACCTCTCTCTATCCCTCCCACCTCTCTCTATCCCTCCCACCCCTCCTATCCCCCCCCCCCTTTTCTTTCCCTCCCCACCTCTCTCTCTCCCTCCCCAAACCCCTCCTTTTATCCCTCCCCCACCTCTTCCCCTATTTCCCCTTTCCCCCTCTTTTCTCTCCCCCCCCCCACCCCTCCGGGCCCCACCCTCTTTCTTTTCCCCCCCCCACCTTTTTCTCCCCCCACCTTCCCCCCTTTTCTCCCTCCCCCACCTCTTTTCCCATCCCCTTCCACCTCTTTCTCTCCCTCCCCCACCTCTCTCTGTCCCCCCGCCTCTTTCTCTCCCTCCCCCACCTCTCTCTATCCCTCCCCACCTCTTTCTCTCCCTCCCCCACCTCTCTCTATCCCTCCCCACCTCTTTCTCTCCCTCCCCACCTCTCTCTATCCCTTCCCCCTTTTTTTCTCCCTCCCCCACCTCTCTCTATCCCTTCCACCTTTTTCTCTCCCTTCCAAAATTTTTCTTTTCCCCCCCCCACCTCTCTCTAAACCCTTCCCCCCTCTATCTCCTTCCCCCCCCCCCCTTTCTCTTTTCCCCTTTCCCCCTTTTTCCTTCCCCCCCACCTTTTCTCTGTCCCCGCTTGCCCCTCTCTTTCCCCCCCCTTGCCTCTTCCCGGTTTCCCCCCTTTCTCTCTCTTCCCCCCCCCCCCCATCTCTGTCCCCCCTTGCCTCTCCGGGCCCCCCTTTCCTCTCTCCCGTCCCCCCCTTTCCTCTCTTGTCCCCCCCCTTTTCCTTCTCTTTTTCCCCCCTTGCCTCTCTCTGTCCCCCCCACCCCTCTGTCCCCCCTTTTCCTCTCTTGGGCCCCTCTTGGCCCCTCTCTATCCCCCCCCCTTTCCTCTCTCCGTTCCCCCCCCCCCCTCGCTTTTGTCCCCTCTTGCCTCTCTCTGTCCCCCCGCCTCTCTCTGTCCCCTCTTGCCTCTCTCTGTCCCCCCTTGCCTCTCTCTGTCCCCTCTTGCCTCTCTCTGTCCCCCCCTTGCCTCTCTCTGTCCCCCCCTTGCCTCTCTCTGTCCCCCCCCCTTGCCTCTCTCTGTCCCCCCCCCTTCCTTTTCCCCCCTTGGGCCCCTTTTCCCTGTCCCCCCCCCCGCTCTCTGTCCCCTTTTGCCTCTCTCTGTCCCCTCTTGCCTCTCTCTGTCCCCCCTTGCCTCCCCCGTCCCCCCCCCTTCCTCTTTTCTGTCCCCCCCTTGCCTCCTTTTCTGTCCCCCCCCGCCTCCTCTGTCCCCTTTGCCTCTTCTTTTCCCCTTTGGGCCCCTCTCTGTCCCCCTTTCCTCTCTTGTTCCCCCCCCTTTTCCTCCCCTCTGTCCCCTTCCCCCCTCTCTTTCTGTCCCCCCCGCCTCTCTCTGTCCCCCCCGCCTCTCTCTGTCCCCTCTTGCCTCTCTCTGTCCCCCCTGCCCCTCTATGTCCCCCCCTGCCTCTCTCTCTCCCTCCCCTGCCTCTCTCTGTCCCCTCCACCTCTTTCTGTACCCCCCCTGCCTCTCTCTGTGACCTCTTGCCTCTTTCTGTCCCCCCGCCTCTCTCTGTCCCCCCCTGCCTCTCTCTGTCCCCTCCACCTCTTTCTGTCCCCCCCTGCCTCTCTCTGTCCCCCCCTTGCCTCTCTCTCTGTCCCCCCCCTGCCTCTCTCTGTCCCCTCTTGCCTCTCTCTGTCCCCTCTTGCCTCTCTCTGTCCCCTTTTGGGCCCCCCTCCCGTTTCCCCCCTGCCCCTCTCTTCCCCCCCCGCCGTCTTGTCCCCTTTTTTCTGGGTCTCTGTCCCCCCTGCCGCTCTCTGTCCCCTTTTGCGGCTCTCTGTCCCCTCTTGCCTCTCTCTTTCCCCCCCTTGCCTCTCTCTGTCCCCCCCCGCCTCGCTCTGTCCCCTCTTGCCTCTCTCTGTCCCCCCCGCCTCTCTCTGTCCCCCCCCCCCCTCTCCTTCCCCCCTGCCCCTCGCTATCCCCCCTTGCCTTCTCTTCCCCCCCCGGCCCCTCTCTGTCCCCCCGCCTCCTCTGACTTTCTATCCCTCCCCACCTGTCTCTGTCCCCCCCCCTTGCCTCTCTTTCCCCCCTTGCCTCTCTCTGTCCCCCCCTTGCCTCTCTCTGTCCCCCCCCCTTGCCTCTCTCTGTCCCCCCTTGCCTCTCTCTGTCCCCCCCCCTTTTCCTCTCTCTTCCCCCCCCCTTTCCCCTTTTCTGTGCCCCCTGCCCCTCTCTGTCCCCCTTTTCCTCTCCCCTGTCCCCTTTTGCCCCCTCTCTGCCCCCCTCCCCTCTCTGTCCCCTTTTTTTCCTTTTCTCTTCCCCCCTTGGCCCCTCTCTATCCCCCCCCTTTCCCCCTTCCCTGTCCCCCCCCCCCCCCTCACTCTGTCCCCCCCTTGCCTCTTCTGTTTCCCCCCCCCCTTTTCTCTGGGCCCCCCCCCTTTTTCTGGGCCCCCCCTTGGCCCCCTTTCTGTCCCCTCTTGGGCCTTTTCTCTATCCCCCCCTTTTTCCTCTCTCTTGGGCCCCCCCCCCTCGCCCGTCCCCTCTTGCCTCTTTTCCCGTCCCCCCTGCCTCTTCTTTTCCCCTCCCGCCTCTCTCTGTTCCCCCCTTGCCCTCTCCCGTCCCCCCTTGCCCCCTTCCCCCGTCCCCCCCCGCCTCCTCTTTCCCCCCTTGGGCCCCTCTCTGTCCCCCCCTTGCCTCTCTCTGTCCCCCCCTGCCTCTCTCTGTCCCCCCCGCCTCTCTCTGTCCCCTCTTGCCTCTCTCTGTCCCCTCCACCTCTGTCCCCCCTTGCCTCTCTCTGTCCCCCCTGCCTCTCTCTGTCCCCTCTTGCCTCTCTCTGTCCCCCCTGCCTCTCTCTCTGTCCCCCCTGCCCCCCCTCTGTCCCCCCCTTTGCCTCTCTCTGTCCCCCCTTGCCTCTCTCTGTCCCCTCCACCTCTTTCTGTCCCCCCCCGCCTCTCTGTCCCCTCTTGCCTCTCTCTGTCCCCCCTACCCCTCTATGTCCCCCCCCCCCCCCCTTCTCTCCCTCCCTGCCTCTCCCCCTGTTCCCCCCCAAACCCCTTTTTTGTACCCCCCCCGCCTCTCTCGTACCTCCCTTGGCCCTCTTTTTGTCCCCCCCCCCCCTCTGCCCCCCGCCTCTCTCTGTCCCCTCCACCTCTTTCTGTCCCCCCCTGCCTCTCTCTGTCCCCCCCTTGCCTCTTTCTGTCCCCTCTTGCCTCTCTCTGTCCCCCTCTTGCCTCTTCTTTTTCCCCCCCCCTCTCTCTGTCCCTTTTCGCTCTCTGTCCCCCCCCCCCGCCCCTCTGTTTCCCCTTTTTCCTTGGGTCCCCTGTCCCCCCCCGCCGTCTCTGTCCCCCCTTTTTCCTCTCTCTGTTTTCCCCCGTTTCCTCTCGGGCCCCCTTTTTGCCCCTCTCTGTCCCCCCGCCCCTCCCCCTGTCCCCTCTTGCCTCTCCCCCCTTCCCCCCCCGCCCCCCTCCCCCCTTCCCCCTTTTCTGTCCCCCCCTTGCCTCTCTCTATCCCCTCCTTGCCTCTCTCTGTCCCCCCCTGCCTCTCTCTGTCCCCCCGCCTCCTCTGACTTTCTATCCCTCCCCACCTGTCTCTGTCCCCTCTTGCCTCTCTCTGTCCCCTCTTGCCTCTCTCTGTCCCCCCCCCTTTCCCCTCTGTCCCCCCCCCTTTCCCCCTTTTCTGTCCCTCCCTTTCCCTCTCTGTCCTCCTCCTTTCCCTCTCTGTCCCCCCCCGCCCCCTCTTGTCCCCTTTTTCCCTCTCTGTTCCCCCCGCCCTCCCCCTGTCCCCTCTCGGGCCCTCGGTTCCCCCTTGCCTCTCTCGGTCCCCTCTTGCCTCTCTCTGTCCCCCCCTGCCTCTCTCTGTCCCCTCTCTCTGTCCCCCCCCTTGCCTCTCGCTATCCCCTCCTTGCCCCTCTCTGTCCCCCCTTGCCTCCCTGTCTCTCCCCTGCCTCTCTCTGTCCCCCCTTGCCTCCCTGTCTCTCCCCTGCCTCTCTCTGTCCCCCCCGCCTCCCCTTTACTTTCACCCTCCCCACCTTGGGCCTGTCCCCTCCCTTTCCTTTTCCCCTGTCCCCTCTTTCCTTCTCTGTTTCCCCCCCCTTTTCCCCCTTCTTTCCCCCCCTTTTTCCTCTCTTGTTCCCCCCCCCCCCCCTCTTTTGTCCCCCTTGCCCCCCTCTCTGTCCCCCCTTGCCTCTCTCTGTCCCCTCTTGCCTCTCTCTGTCCCCTCTTGCCTCTCTCTGTCCCCTCTTGCCTCTCTCTGTCCCCTCTTGCCTCTCTCTGTCCCCTCTTGCCTCTCTCTGTCCCCTCTTGCCTCTCTCTGTCCCCTCTTGCCTCTCTCTGTCCCCTCCACCTCTGTCCCCCCCCGCCTCTCTCGTCCCCCCCTTGGGCCCCTCTCTGTTCCCCCCCCTCTCCTCTCTCTTCCCCCCCCCCGGCCCCCCTCTCGGGCCCCCCCTTTCTCCTCCTGTCCCCCCCGCCCTCTCTGTCCCCCCCCCGCCCCCTTTGTCCCCCCCGGCCTCTCTGTCCCCTCTTGCCTCCCCTGTTCCCCCCTTCCTCTCCTTTTCCCCCCCCTTGCCTCTTTTCTGGGGCCCCTTTGCCTCTCTGTCCCCCCCTTTTGCCTCTCTCTGTCCCCTCTTGCCTCTCTCTGTCCCCCCTGCCTCTCTCTGTTCCCCCTGCCTCTCTCTGTTCCCTCCTTGCCTCTCTGTCCCTCCCCTGCCTCTCTCTATCCCTCCCCCTTCCCCCCCCGTCCCCCCACCTTCTTTTGTGCCCCACCTCTCTCTTTTTCCCCCCCCTCCCCTCTGTCCTCCGCCTCCTCTGACTTTCTATCCCTCCCCACCTGTCCCCTTTTCCCCCCCCTTTCCTCCCCTCTTCCCCCCCTTTTCCTCTCTCTGTCCCCCCTTGCCCTCTCTGTCCCCCCCTTTCCTCTCTCTGTCCCCCCCCTTGCCTCTCTCTGTCCCCCCTTGCCTCTCTGTCCCCCCTTGCCTCTCTCTGTCCCCCCCTTGCCTCCCCTGTCCCCTCCCCTCCCTCCCCTCGGCCCCCTTGGGCCTCTCTCTGTCCCCCTCTTGCCTCTCTCTGTCTCTCCCCTGCCTCTCTCTGTCCCCTCTTGCCTCTCTCTGTCCCCCCCTTTCCTTTTTCCCCTGTCCCCCCCCGCCCTCTCTGTGCCCCCCCGCCCCCTCTGTCCCCCCCTTGCCTTCTCTGGCCCCCCCCTTGCCCCTCTCTGTCCCCCCTTGCCCCTCTCTGTCTCCCCCTTTCCTCCCCTCTTTCCCCCCCCCTTTTCCTCTCTCTGTCCCCCACTTTCCTTTTCCCCTGTCCCCCCCCTTTCCCCTCTCCCGTCCCCCCCTTTTCCCCTTCTGTCTCTCCCCCGCCTTTTCTCTGTCCCCCCCCCTTTGGGCCCTCTCGGGTCCCCCCCCCCTTTCCTCTCTCCCGTCCCCCCCTTGCCTCACCCTGTCCCCCCTTGCCTCTCTCTGTCCCCCCCTTGCCTCTCTCTGTCCCCCCCCTTGCCTCTCTCTGTCCCCCTCTTGCCTCTCTCTGTCCCCCCTTGCCCTCCTCGTCCCCCCCTTTTCCCCTCCGGGCCCTTGCCTCTCTCTGTCCCCTCTTGCCTCTCTCTGTCCCCCCCTTGCCTCTCTCTGTCCCCCCTTGCCTCTCTCTGTCCCCTCTTGCCTCTCTCTGTCCCCTCTTGCCTCTCTCTGTCCCCCCTTGCCTCTCTCTGTCCCCCCTTGCCTCTCTGTCTCTCCTCTGCCTCTCTCTGCCCCCCCCCTTGCCAATCTCTATCCCTCCCCGCTTCTCTCTGTCCCCCCACCTCTCTCTGTCCCCCCGCCTCCTCTGACTTTCTATCCCTCCCCCCTGTCTCTGTCCCTCCCTTGCCTCTATCTGTCCCCCCTTGGCCCCTGCCGCGCTTCTCTCGGCCCCCCTGCCTCTCTTGGCCCCTCCCCCACCTCCCTTGGTCACTCCCCATCTCTCTCAGTCCCTCCCCCGCCTCTCTCTCCCCCCCGCCTCTCTCTCTCTCCCTCTCCCGCCTGTTTCTATCCTTCCCGTCCCTCACCTCTCTCTGTCCCGGTCTCTGTCTCTCCGGGCCTCTCTCTCTCCCCTCCGCTTCTCTCTCTCTCTCCCCCCCCGCCTCTCTCTCTCTCCCGCCTGTTTCTATCCCTCCCATCCCTCACCTCTCTCTGTCCCGGTCTCTGTCTCTCCGGGCCTCTCTCTCTCCCCTCCGCTTCTCTCTCTCTCCCTCCCGGCCTCTCTATCCCTCTCCTGCGTCCGTCCCCCTCCTCTTTCGCCCCCTCCTGGTCTTTCCCCTGCCTCTCTCTGCCCCTCCCGCGCTTCTCTCAGGCCCCTGTCTCTCTTGGCCCTTCCCCTGCCTCTCTTGGCCCCTCCCCTGTCTCTATTGGCCCCTCCCCTGTCTCCCTCGGCCCCTTCCCCCGCCTTTCGCCCGCCCATTGATCCTTTATGCTTCATTCTTTAACTATATGACGAACTATCACAACCTCCTCACCTTCAATAGCAGCTTTACAAATGAGGGGCTTCCTTTAGGCCATCCGGGAAGGCGCCCCCCAGCGCCGCACCCGCAGCCATACATCTCTTTCACAGCATCCATAGAGGGCATCAGCACCAATGTGTGGTTAAGGCCACAAAATATATCAATCGGGTTCCTTAAATACTGAATCTATGGAGGAAAAATCAAAGGAGAGGAGACCTGGATGAGATCACCTACAGCCGCCCCGGAGGACGGACGGAGGGCGGAGGACAGACGGAGAGCGGAGGACAGACGGAGAGCGGAGGACAGACGGAGAGTGGAGGACAGACGGAGGGCGCAGGACAGGCGGAGGGCGGAGGGCGGAGGGCGGAGGACAGGCGGAGGACAGGCGGAGAGCGGGGGACAGGCGGAGAGCGGGGGACAGGCGGAGAGCGGGGGACAGACGGAGGGCGGAGGACAGACGGAGGGCGGAGGACAGACGGAGGGCGGAGGACAGAGGGAGGGCGGAGGACAAAGGGAGGGCGGAGGACAGAGGGAGGGCGGAGGACAGAGGGAGGGCGGAGGACAGGCGGAGGACAGACGGAGAGCGGAGGACAGACGGAGAGCGGAGGACAGGCGGAGGGCGGAGGACAGACGGAGAGCGGAGGACAGGCGGAGGGCGGAGGACAGACGGAGGGCGGAGGACAGGCGGAGGGCGGAGGACAGGCGGAGGGCGGAGGACAGGCGGAGGGCGGAGGACAGACGGAGGGCGGAGGACAGACGGAGAGCGGGGGACAGACGGAGAGCGGAGGACAGACGGAGAGCGGAGGACAGACGGAGAGCGGAGGACAGACGGAGGGCGGAGGACAGACGGAGGGCGGAGGACAGACGGAGGGCGGAGGACAGAGGGAGGGCGGAGGACAGAGGGAGGGCGGAGGACAGACGGAGGGCGGAGGACAGACGGAGGGCGGAGGACAGTCGCAGGGCGGAGGACAGGCGGGACGGGGAAGGCGGAGACAGACGGACGGAGGCGGGGACAGACGGGAGGGGAAAAAGACGGAGAGGGCGGGGGGCAGACGAGAGCGGGACGGCGGGCGACGAGGGGGAAGAGGAGAGCGGGGGGGGCGGGACGAGGAAGCGGGGACAGCGGAGGGGGCAGGAAGCGGGACAGGCGAGAGCGAAAAAGGGAGCGGGGACAACGGAGAGCGGGGGACAGACGGAGAGCGGGACACGGAACGGGACAGAGAGGCGGGGGCAAGGGGGAGACAGAAGGCAGAGGGGGGGACGAGAAAGCGGGGAAGCAACGGGGACAGGCGGAACCGGGACAGGGGGGAAGAGGGCGGGGACGACGGAGGCGCGGGAGCGGAGACGACGGGCGGGGAACGGGGGGGGGAGGACGGGACAGAGGGGAGGGGCCGGGGAGAGGGAAGAGCGGGCGGGAGGACAGACGGAGCGGGCGGGGGAGGACAAAGGAGAGGGGGGGACGAGGGACAGACGGAGAGCGGGGCGGGCGGGACAGAGGGGGCGGGGCCGGGGGAGCACGGGAAGACGGGGGCGGACGAGACGACGGAGGCGGGCGCGGAGGACAGCGGAGAGCGGGACGGGCGGGAAGACGAAGGGGACAGGCGGGACAGACGGAGACGGGCCCCGGAGGACGACGGGAGCGGGGAACGGGCGGAGGGGGGACAGACGGGAGGGGGCCGGCGGAGGACACGGAGAGCGGGCCGGCGGAGGACCCCCCCCCAAATAACAACGGGCCTTAAAACGAATCGGGAGGGGAAAACAAAGGAGAGGAGACCTGGAGGACAACAGCCGGGCCGGGAGGACAGACGGAGGGCGGGGGACAGACGGCGAGAGCGGGGAGGGCAGGAAACGGGAGGGGACGCGGAGGACAGACGGAGACGGTGGGCGGGAAGGGCGGACGGGCGGACGGGCGGGGAGGGCGGGAGGGCGGAGGGCCGGGAGACAGGGGCGGAGGACGGCGGAGAGCGGGAAGGGGGGGACAGCGGAGAGGGGGCGGGGGGGACAGGCGGGAGCGGGGGGGACAGGGCGGAGGGCGACGGAGGACAGGGGGGAGGGCGGAGGACAGAGGGGGGGCGGAGGGCAGAGGGAGGGCGGGGGGACAGAGGGGAGGGCGGAGGACAGAGGAGGGCGGAGGACCGGCGGAGGGCGGGGGACAGGCGGAGGACAGACGGAAGGGGGGGGAAGACGGAGGCGGAGGGACAGACGGAGGGGGAGGACAGACGGAGAGCGGGGACCGCGGGGGCGGAGGGCGCGGGGGGGCGGGGACAGCGGGGGGGGGAGGAGGACGCGGAGGGGCAGGGAGGGGGCGGGGGACGACGGGGGCGGGAGGCCGGGGGGGGGCAGAGGAGGGGGGCGGAGGCAGACGGAGAGCGGGGACAGAGGGAGGAGCGGAGGAGGCGGGGGGGGCGGGGACAGACGGAGGGCGGGGACAGGGGGGGGCGGTGGCGGGGGGGGGGGGAAAGGGGCAGAGGGAGGGGGAGGACAGACGGAGGGGGAGGCAGAGAAGGGCGGAGGGGGCGGGGGCGGGGGAAGACGGAGAGCGGGGGGACGGGAAGGCGGGGGGGCAGAGGGAGGGGGGACAGACGGAGAGCGGGGGACAGGGAGGGGGGGACAGAGGGTGGGCGGAGGACAGGGGGAGGGCGGGGGGGGAAAAGGGAGGGGGGGGAAGAGGGGGGCGGGGAAGGCGGAGGGACAGAAGGGGGCGGGGCGACGGAGGCGGAGGACAGCGGGGGGGAAGACGGGAGGGGGGGGGGACAGAGGAGGGGGGGGGACAGGGGGAGGGGGGGGGGAAGGCGGAGGGGGGGGACAGGGGAGGGGGGGCAGGCGGAAAAGGGCGGGGGCGGCGGAGGGGGGAGGGGGGGGAAACGGGCGGAGGGCGGGGGACAGGCGGGGGACGGGGCGGGGGGGCGGAAGCGGGGAAGGGGGGGGGCGGGGACAGGCGGGGAGGGGGGAGGCGGGGGGGGCGGAGGACAGGCGGGGGGGGGACAGGGGAGGGCAGGGGGGGAGGACAGGGGAGGGCGGGGGGACAGCGCGGCGGGGGGAAGGCGGAGGGCGCGGGGACAGGCGGGGGCGGGGGAAGGGGGGGGGGGGAAGGCGGAGGGCGGGGACGGGGGGGGGCGGAGGACAGGGGGAGGGCGGAGGACAGGCGGGAAAGGGGGGGGGAGGGGACGGGGGGGCGGGGGGAAAAACGGGAGGGCGGGGGGGAAACGGGGGGGGAGGGACAGGCGGAGGCAGGCGGGAGAGCGGGGACAGGCGGGAGGGGGGCAGGCGGGGGAGCGGGGGGCCGGGCGGAGGAAGGGCGGGGGGGGGGGGGGGGCGGAGGACAGGCGAAGGGGGGGAAGGCGGGGGAAGGGGAGGGCCCCGGAGGACAGCGGGGAGGCGGGGGGCGGGGGAGAACGGGGGGGCGGGGGAAGACGGAGGGGGGGGGGGGAGAGACGGAGGGCGGGGACAGGGGGAGGAAAAAGGCGGGGACAGGCGGGGGGACAGGGGAGGCGGAGGACGACGGGGAAAGGGGGGGCGGGGGCGGAGGACGGCGGAGAGCGGGGCGGGGAGACGGGGGAGCGGGGGGGGGCCGGGGGGAAGACGGGGGGGGGGGCGGGGGGGGGAGAGAGGGGGGGGGGGAGGACGGGGGCGGAGAGCGGGGACGGGGGGGAGGGCGGGGGAAAGGGGGGGGGGTGGGCGGAGGACGGCGGAGGGCGGGGACCGCGGAGGAAAAAAAGGAGGGCGGGGAGCGGAGGGCAGAGGGAAGCGGAGGCGGAAAGGAGGGGGGGAGAAGGGGGGGCGGGGAGGGGGACGGGGGGGGACAGAGGAGGCGGGCGGGGGAGGGGCAGGGGAGCGGAGGCGGCGGGGCGGAGGCGGCGGGGCGGAGGACAGGCGGAGGACAGGCGGAGGACAGGGGCCCGGGGGGCGGGGGGGACAGACGGACAGGGGGACGGCGGGGGCGGGGGGGGGCAGACGGAGGGGGGGGGACGGGGGAGACGGGGGGGGGGGGGGACAGGGGAGGCGGGGGACAGGCGGGGAGGCAGCGGAGGGCGGAGGGAAAAGGAGGGCGGGGGGACAACGGAGGGGGGGCGGGGGGGGGGGCGGGGGCGGCGGGGGCGGGGGGCGGGGGGAGGACAGGGGGGACAGGCGGAGGACGGCGGAGGGGGGGGCGGCGGAGGGCGGGAGGAAGCGAGGGCGGAGGCAGGGGTAGGGGGGGGGGAAGGGAGGGCGGGGGAAGGGAGGGCGGGGGACAGGGGGGGGGGGGCGGGGGACAGACGGAGAGCGGGGGCCGGGGGGGGAGCGGGGGGCGGCGGGGGGGGGGGCCCGGGGGAGAGACGGAGGGCGGGGGAGAACGGGGGGGGGGGGGGCGGCGGGGACAGGCGGAGGGGGGGACGGGGGGGGGGGAAAAGGGGAGGGCGGGGAAGGCGGGGAGGGGGGGAGGGGCGGGGGGGGGGGAGGCAAAGGAGGGCGGGGGGGAAAGGCGGAGGGGGGGGGGGACAGGGGAGGGCGGGGAGGCAGGCGGGGGCGGGGGCGGGGGGAGGACAGACGGAGACGGGGGCCGGGGTGGGGAAAACGGGGAAGGGGGGAGGCGCGGGGACAGACGGAGGAGGCGGGGGGGGGGGCGGAGGGCGACGGAGAGGGGGGGGCCCCGGGCAGAGGATGGGGGGCGGGGAGGACAGACGGGAAAAAGGGGGCCGGGGGGGGAGGACGGGAGAGCGGGGACCCGGGGGGACAGGCGGAAGCGGGGGCAGGCGGAGGGCAGGGCGGGGGGAGCGGGGGCCGGGGGGGGAAACGGAAGGGAAGGGGGGAGAGGGGGGGGCGGGGGACGGCGGGGGGGGGGGCGGGGCAGACGGAGAGCGCGGGCAGACGGGAGGCGGGGGGGGCGGGGGGAGGCGCGGGACGGGGGCGGGAGGCGGGGCGGGGGAGCGGGGGGGGCGGGACTGCGGAGACGGGGGGAGGGGGCGGAGGACAGAGGAAGCGGGGCGGGCGGAAACAGACGGGGGGGCGGAGGACAGGGCGGGGGCGGAGGACAGACGGAGCGGGGAGCGGGGGCCCGGGCGGAGGACAGACGGAGAGCGGGGGCCGGGCGGAGGACAGACGGAGAGCGGGGGCCGGGCGGAGGACAGACGGAGAGCGGGGACCGGGCGGAGGACAGACGGAGAGCGGGGGCCGGGCGGAGGACAGACGGAGAGCGGGGGCCGGGCGGAGGACAGACGGAGAGCGGGGACCGGGCGGAGGACAGACGGAGAGCGGGGACCGGGCGGAGGACAGACGGAGAGCGGGGACCGGGCGGAGGACAGACGGAGAGCGGGGGACAGCGGAGAGCGGGGGCCGGGCAGAGGACTGACGGAGAAAATAACTGCAGATGTAGATGAGACAGAACAGAGAGAAGAACATAATGAAGATGAGATGGGAATACAGGTGGAGGAGGGAGGAGAAGAAGCAGAGGGCACAGGTATCAGGCACACACACTGCGTTACCTGGCACGGGGTCCCTCTGTCAATCTTGTCCCCGGTGCCCAATTGTCCGAAGCGGTTGTTTCCTTGCATAAATATTCTTCCATATTCATCCACCAGCGCCAGATGATTGTACCCCAGAGAGCAGAACGCCACCTGCAGGAAGAAGCAGGCCATTGCTTTATTCTCTCCTGTCGTGGCCGGAGAGTCGTGGCAGGACAGTCACAGCCAGAGAGTCGCGGAGGGAGAGTCACAGCCGGAGAGTCGCGGAGCGAGAGTCACAGCCGGAGAGTCGCGGAGGGAGAGTCACAGCCGGAGAGTCGCGGCGGGAGAGTCACAGCCGGAGAGTCGCGGAGGGAGAGTCACAGCCGGAGAGTCGCGGCCGGAGAGTCAACAATAAAATCAAAAAATAAAAAAAAAAACCGGAGAGTCGGGGGAGGGAGGTCCAGAATCCAGAGTAGTCGCAGCAGTGAGGTCACAGCCGGAGAGTCGCAGCAGGAGAGTCACAGCCAGAGAGTCGCGGCGGGAGAGTCACAGCCGGAGAGTCGCGGAGGGAGAGTCACAGCCAGAGAGTCGCGGCAGGAGAGTCACAGCCAGAGAGTCGCGGCAGGAGAGTCACAGCCAGAGGTCGGGAGGGGAGTACGCCGGAGCGAGCAGGAGAGTACAGCCGGAGTCTCGGCGGGAGAGTCCCGCCGGGAGTCGCGGCGGGGGTAAAAGGGGGTCGCGGCGGGAGAGTACAGCCAGGAGTGCGAGGAGAGTACGCCCGGAGTCGGGAGGGGAGCACAGGGGGTCCAACCAGAGAGTGCGGCGGGAGAGTCCCCAGAAAAAGAGTCGCGGAGGAGAGTACAGCCCGGGGATCGCGCGGAGAGCCACCCGGGGAGTGCGGGGGAGAGTCACAGCCCGAGAGTCCGGAGGAGAGTCACAGGGAGGCAAGCCCGAGATCGCGGGGGAGGGCACGCCCGGGGATCCGGAGGAGAGTCCCCGGGAGAGTGGGAGGGAGAGTACAGCCGGAGTGCGGGGGAGGGGTCACGCCAGGAGTGCAGCGGAGAGTCACAGCAGAGAGTCGGGGGGGAGGCCGCCGGGAGTCGCGGAGGGCAGTACGCCGGGGAGTCGCGGATAGTAGTCCGCCCCGAGGTGGGGAGAGCACAGAGAGTCCGGAGGGAGAGTCCCGGGAGATCACAGCCGAGAGTCGGGCAGGAGAGTCCAGCGGGAGCGAGCCCGGGGTCCGCCGGAGGCGCGGAGGGGGTCCCGCAGAGAGGGGCGGGGGGGAGTCCGAGAGAGTCGAGAGGAGAGTCCCGCCAGAGAGTCGCTGCAGGGGAGTCACAGCCGGAGAGTCGCGGCAGGGGAGTCACAGCCGGAGAGTTGTGGTGGGAGAGTCGTGGCGGGAGAGTCACAGCTGGAGAGTCACAGCTGGAGAGTCACAGCCGGAGTCACGGCGGGAGAGTAACAGCCGGAGAGTCACAGCCGGAGTCACGGTGGGAGAGTAACAGCCGGAGAGTCGCTGCAGGGGAGTCACAGCCGGAGAGTCACAGCCGGAGAGTCACAGCCGGAGAGTCACGGCCGGAGAGTCACGGCCGGAGAGTCACAGCCGGAGAGTTGTGGTGGGAGAGTCGTGGCGGGAGAGTCACAGGCTGAAAGTCACTTGGCCAGGCCGGCAGAGGTCACAGCCGGAAGAGTTGTGTGGGAAGAGTGTCGTGGCGGGAGGAGAGTCAACAGGCAGGAGAGTCACAGCTGGAGAGTCACAGCTGGAGAGTCACAGCTGGAGAGTAACAGCCGGAGAGTCACAGGCCGGAGTTCACTAGGGTGGGATGAGAACAGCCCGGAGAGACACAGCCCAAAGAGTCACAGCCGGCAGAGTCATCGGCCAGAGGAAGGCAGAGGTCACGGCCGGAGAGTCACGGCCGGAGAGTCACGGCCGGAGAGTCACGGCCGGAGAGTCACGCTGGAGAGTCGTGGCCGGAGAGCTGTTGTATGGACGCAGCTGGAGAACCTTCCGGACCTACCTTGCATGGTGGCATAGGTAATCACATGCTCAGGGCATCTGAGTGTGTCGGCTGAGAGTGAAAGCCTTGAAGGGTTCCAAATAAATTCCTATAGATGGCGGGAGAGTGAACCTCGAGGAAGACAGCGCCAGCATCTGTGGAGGGGATCCGACGGTCAGAGGTTACGCCCACAGCGTCCAGCCACCACCATCATCTCTGGACGATGAGAGTAGTGTCTCTATAGAGATTACAAGGATAACTCCCATCGTTTCACCTGTGACATAGAGGACGCTGCTCTGGCTGCTGCACATCTGCGTTACCAACATGTACGGGTGACTGGAGGACATCTTCCTCAGGACCAGATGGGTGGTGTAAGATCTTGGGCGGTCGAGCGAAATTTCATTGATGGCGACGCTGTAAACCTTCCCCTCCTCTACAGGAAACAGAAAGGATTAATGCTCACGTATCACTCACCAACCTGTCCCATAAAGAAGGGGCGGGGCCTGACAACCTGTCCCATAAAGAAGGGGCAGAGCCTGACAACCTGTCCCATAAAGAAGGGGCGGGGCCCGACACCCTGCACCAATCTGTCCCATAAAGAAGGGGAGGGGCCTGACAACCTGCACCAACATGTCCCATAAAGAAGGGGCCGGGCTCGACAACCTGTCCCATAAAGAAGGGGTGGGGCCTGACATCCTGCCCCAACCTGTCCCATAAAGAAGGGGCGGGGCCTGACAACCTGCACCAACCTGTCCCATAGAGAAGGGGCGGGGCCTGACAACCTGCCGGCCAACCTGTCCCATAAAGAAGGGGGCGGAGGCCTACACACCTGGGCACCAACCCTGTCCCATAGGGAAGGGGCGGGGCCTGACAACCTGCACCAACCTGTCCCATAAAAAAGGAGCGGGGCCTGACAACCTGCACCATCCTGTCCCATAAAGAAGGGGCGGGGCCCACAACCTGCACCCAACATGTCCTCATAAAGAAGGGGGCAGGGCCTGACAACCTGCACCAACCTGTCGGCTCATAAAGAAGGGTGGGGGCCGACACTCCTGCACCAACCTGACCGCTAAAGAAGGGGCGGGGCCTGACAACCTGCACCCATCCTGTCGCCATAAAGAAGTGGGAGGGGGGCCTGACAAGCTGCAGCACGCAACATGTCCATAAAGAAGGGGCCCGGGCTCGACAACCTGTTCCCATAAAGAAGGGGGGGCGGGGCCCGACAAACCTGGGCAGCCAACCTGTCGCGCATAAAGAAGGGCGGGGCCCGACAACGGCTGCAGCCAACCTTGTCCGCATAAAGAAGGAAGGGGCGGGGCCTGACAACCTGCAGCCAACCTGTCCCAAAAATAAGGGGAGGGGGCCGACATCCTCTGCACCAACCTGTCCGCAAAAGGGGACTGGGGGCTCGACAAACCCTGCTACCACCTGTCCCATAAAGGGACGGGGCTCGACAACCTGCACCAACCTGTCCCATAAAGAAGGGGCGGGGCCCGACAACCTGCCCCAACCTGTCCCATGGAGAAGGGGCGTGGCCTGACAACCTGCACCAACCTGTCCCATAAAGAAGGGGCGGGGCCTGACAACCTGGACCAACCTGTCCCATAAAGAAGGGGCGGGGCTCGACAACCTGCACCAATCTGTCCCCTAAAGAATGGGCGGGGCCTGACAACCTGCACCAGCCTGTCCCATAAAGAAGGGGCGGGGCCTGACAACCTGCACCAACCTGTCCCATAAAGAAGGGGCGGGTCCTGACAACCCTGCACCAACCTGTCGCCAAAAGAAGGGCGGGGCCCGACAACCTGCACCAACCCTGTCCCCCCGCCCATAAAGAAGGGCGGGCCCGACAACCTGGCACCCAACCGCTGTCCCATAAAGAAGGGCGGGGCCCGACAACCTGCACCAACCTGTCCCATAAAGAAGGGGTGGGGCCTGACATCCTGCACCAACCTGTCCCATAAAGGGACGGGGCTCGACAACCTGCACCAACCTGTCCCATCAAGAAGGGGCGGGGCCCGACAACCTGAACCAACCTGTCCCATCGAGAAGGGGCGGGGCCGGACAACCTTGCACCAACCTGATCCGCCATCAAAGAAGAGGGTCGGGGGCCCGACACCCCTGCACCAAGCAACCTGTCCGCCATAAAGAAGGGTATGTGGCCTGACAACCTGCACCCAACGCTGTCGGCCATAAAGAAGCGGGGGCGGGGCCCGACAACCTGGCACCAACGCTGTCCCATAAAGGAAGTGGCGGGTCCTGACAAACCTGCACGCACCCTTCCCATAAAGCAGGGGCGGTGGGCCGACAACCTGCACCAACCTGTCCCATAAAGAAGGGGTGGGGCTCGACAACCTGCACCAACCTGTCCCATGAAGATGGGGCGGGGCCCACAACCTGCATCAACCTGTCCCATAAAGAAGGGGCGGGGCCTGACAACCTGCACCAACCTGTCCCATAAAGAAGGTGTGCGGGCCTAGAATCGCGCACGCCAACGCTGTTCGCATAAAGAAAGGGGCGGCCCACAACCTGGCACTCAAACCTGTCTCCTATAAAGAAGGAGTCGGGGCCCTAGACACCTGCACGCAACCTGTCACCATAAGAGAATGGGCAGGGCCCGACAACCTGGGCACCAACCTGTCCCATAAAGAAGGGGGCGGGGCCCGGACAATCTGCACGCAACCTGTCCCATAAAGAAGTGGGCGGGGGCCCGACAACCTGCCGAGGGGGGGCGGGGGGGGGGGGGGGGGGGGGGGGGGGGGGGGGGGGGGGGGGCCCCAACCTGTCGGCCATGGAGAAGGGAGGCATGCCTGACAACCTGCACCAACCTGTCCGTCATAAAGAAGGGGGCGGGGCCTGACAAACCTGGACCAACCTGTCCCTAAAGAAGGGGGCAGGCGCCTGACAACCTGGCCCCAACGCTGTCGCATAAAGAAGGGGCGGGGCCGACAACACTGCACCACCTGTCCCATAAAAAGGGGCGGGCCGCGACATGACCTGCACCAACCTGTCCCATAAAGAAGGGGGCGGGGCCCGACAACCTGCACCAACCGGGTACGCATAAAGAAGGGCGGGGCCCGACATACCTGCACCAACCTGTCTCCGTAAAGAAGGGGTGGTGCTCTGACATCCGTGGCACTCCAACCAACCCTGTCCGCATAAAAGAAGGGGCGGGGGGCCGCGACAACCGCCCTTCTCAACCTGTCCCATTGAGAAGAGGGCGGGGCCTGACAAACCAGGCACGCAACTTGTCCGCGCATAAAGAAGGGGCGTGGCTTGACAAACCTGGCACCAACCTGTCATCTCATAAAGAAGGGGGCGGGGGGCCCGACAACCTGGCACCAACCTGTCCCATAAAGACGGGGCGGCTGGCCTGAACAACCTGCACCACCCGTACCAATAAAGAAGGGGCGGGGCAAGACAACCTGCACCAACCTGTCCCAGTAAAAGAGCGGGTGGGGCTCGACAACACCTCGTACCAACCTGTCCGCATAAAAGGAAGGGGCCGGGGCGCCCACAACCTGCACCAACCTGACCCATAAAGAAGGGGCGGGGCCCTAGAACCTGCACCAACCTGTCCCATAAAGAAGGGGCGGGGCCCGACAATCTGCACCAACCTGTCCCATAAAGAAGGGGAGGGGCCTGACAACCTGCCCCAACCTGTCCCATAAAGAAGGGGCGGGGCCCGACAATCTGCACCAACCTGTCCCATAAAGAAGGGGCGGGGCCCGACAATCTGCACCAACCTGTCCCATAAAGAAGGGGTGGGGCCCAACAACCTGCACCAACCTGACCCATAGAGAAGGGGCGGGACCCGACAACCTGCACCAACCTGACCCATAAAGAAGGGGCGGGGCCTGACAACCTGCACCAACCTGTCCCATAGAGAAGGGGCGGGGCAGACAACCTGTCCCATAAAGAAGGGGCGGGGCAGACAACCTGTCCCATAAAGAAGGGGCGGGGCCCGACAACCTGCACCAACCTGACCCATAGAGAAGGGGCGGGGCACGACAACCTGCACCAACCTGACCTATAGAGAAGGGGCGGAGTCCGACAACCTGTCCCATAAAGGGGCGGAGTCCGACAACCTGAACCAACCTGTCCCATCGAGAAGGGGCGGAGTCTGACAACCTGTCCCATAAAGGGGCGGAGTCCGACAACCTGCACCAACCTGACCTATAGAGAAGGGGCGGAGTCCGACAACCTGTCCCATAAAGGGGCGGAGTCCGACAACCTGCACCAACCTGTCCCATAGAGAAGGGGCGGAGTCTGACAACCTGTCCCATAAAGGGGCGGAGTCCGACAACCTGCACCAACCTGACCTATAGAGAAGGGGCGGAGTCTGACAACCTGTCCCATAGAGAAGGGGCGGGGCCAGACAACCTGCACAAACCTGACCCATAGAGAAGGGGCATGGCCCGACAACCTGCACAAAACCTCTCCTAAAGAAAAGGGGCAGGGCCTGACATCCTCAACCAACCTGTCCCACAAAGAAGGGGCAGGGTCTGACAACCTGCCCCAACCTGTCACATAAAGAAGGGGCGGGGTCTGACAACCTGCCCCAACCTGTCCCATAAAGAAGGGGCGGGGCCTGCAAACCTGCCCCAACCTGTCCCATAAAGAAGGGGCGGGGCTCGACAACCTGCACCAATCTGTCCCCTAAAGAACGGGCGGGGCCTGACAACCTGCACCAGCCTGTCCCATAAAGAAGGGGCGGGGCTTGACAACCAGCACCAACCTTCCCCATAGAGAAGGGGCGGGGCAGACAACCTGTCCCATAAAGAAGGGGCGGGGCAGACAACCTGTCCCATAAAGGGGCGGAGCCTAATGACCTGTACCAACCTGTCCCATAAAGAAGGGGCGAGGCCCGACAACCTGCACCAACCTGTCCCATAAAGAAGGGGCGGGGCGTGACAACCTGCACCAACCTGTCCCATAAAGAAGGGGCGGGGCCTGACATCCTGCACCAACCTGTCCCATAAAGAAGGGGCGGGGCCTGACATCCTGCACCAACCTGTCCCATAAAGAAGGAGTGGGGCCTGACAACCTGCATCGACCTGTCCCATAAAGAAGGGGCGGGGCCTGACATCCTGCACCAACCTGTCCCATAAAGAAGGGGCGGGGCCTGACAACCTGCACCAACCTGTCCCATAAAGAAGGGGCGGGGCCTGACAACCTGCACCAACCTGTCCCATAAAGAAGGGGCGGGGCCCGACAACCTGCACCAACCTGTCCCATAAAGAAGGGGCGGGGCCTGACAACCTGCACCAACCTGTCCCATAGAGAAGGGGCGGGGCAGACAACCTGTCCCATAAAGAGGGGGCGGAGCCTAACGACCTGTACCAACCTGTCCCATAAAGAAGGGGCGGGGCCCGACAACCTGCACCAACCTGTCCCATAAAGAAGGGGCGGGGCCCGACAACCTGCACCAACCTGTCCCATAAAGAAGGGGCGGGGCCCGACAACCTGCCCCAACCTGTCCCATGGAGAAGGGGCGGGGCCTGACATCCTGCACCAACCTGTCCCTTAACGAAGGAGTGGGGCCTGACAACCTGCACCGACCTGTCCCATAAAGAAGTGGCGGGCCCGACAACCTGCATCAACCTGTCCCCATAAAGAAGGAGGGCCTGACAACCTGCACCAACCTGTCCCATAACGAAGGGGAGGGGCCTGACAACCTGCACCGACCTTTCCCATAAAGAAGGGTTGGGGCCCGACAACCTGCACCGACCTTTCCCATAAAGAAGGGGTGGGGCCCGACAACCTGCATCAACCTGTCCCATAAAGAAGGGGAGGGGCCTGACAACCTGCACCAACCTGTCCCATAAAGAAGGGGCGGGGCCTGACACCCTGCACCGACCTGTCAGCAGCAGCAGTTGTCTGTCCGACTCCACGCCCAGTAAAATGATCTTCTTGATCTTCATGGACGGGTGGAAGGTCATCTTGAAGATCCTCTGCCCGGTGTGGTGATGGTAGATTTCTACGCAGTCGCACTGTTTCATGTCCTGGTTGGCGTCGCTGACTTCTCGTGAGGCGAGGACGTACAGGTACTTGCGGTATACGGTGTCGTTTCTTGGGTCGCCAGTGAACTGCATGGTGGGAAAGGTCAAGGTAGACTAAATAGGTTAACAGTGCTGAGCATCATGGGAACACCTGTAATGTGGAAGATATTACCATGGAAACAGGATGGTGATGGGCGTAACCATGGAAACACCAAGAATTTAGAAGATATTACCATGGAAACATGATGGTGATAGGTGTAACCATGGAAACACCAAGAGTGTGGAAGATATTACCATGGAAACAGGATGGTGATGGGCGTAACCATGGAAACACCAAGAATGTGGAAGATATTACCATGGAAACATGATGGTGATAGGTGTAACCATGGAAACACCAAGAGTGTGGAAGATATTACCATGGAAACATGATGGTGATGGGCGTAACCATGGAAACACCTGGAATGTGGAAGATATTACCATCGAAACAGGATGGTGATGGGCGTAACCATGGAAACACCTGGAATGTGGAAGATATCACCATGGAAACATGATGGTGATGGCATACCCATGGAAACACCTGGAATGTTGAAGATATTATCATGCAAACATGATGGTGATGGGCGTAACCATGGAAACACCAAGAATGTAGAAGATATTACTAAGGAAACATGATGGTGATGGGAGTCACCATGGAAACACCTGGAATGTGGAAGATATTACCATGGAAACAGGATGGTGATGGGCGTAACCATGGATACCCCTGGTATGCGGAAGATATTACCATGGAAACAGGATGGTGATTGATGTAACCATGGAAACACCCAGAGTGTGGAAGATATTACCATGGAAACACTTGGAATGTGGAGGATATTACCATGGAAACATGATGGTGATGGGCGTAACCATAAGAAACAATACAACATTACACAAGAACACCATGGAAACACCTGTAAAGTGGAAGACATTACCATGGAAACAATACAAGTCATCACCATGGAAACACCATAACAGTAGAAGGTATTATCATGGACGGCATCTTTAGTAACTATGAAAACCCAGAAAACCACGAAGGAGCGATGACGCCATGGAAACGGCCCTGGAACGACCGTTGGTTACCACAGAAACTGATAATGTTGCTGTATAAGACACAACAATGGCCGCCCGCCCCGGACCCCCATACAGCCATAGGGCGGCGGCGCTCACATCCTTGACGTCCTGGCACAGCGGCACGTAGTGTAGGTACGTTCTCCACTCTCCGTTCCTGAAGGTGAAGTTGGGGTCCCGGATGCTGCCGCGGACATGGAAGAGCGCCCCCGAGTAGTCCAGGACACACAGGTTGTCTGCCGTAGCCAAGAAGCGGCGGAAGCCATTGGGGCTGATGGGGGGCACGGTGTTACCACACAGGCGCTGGCGGCTGGCAAAATGGTGGAAGAACATCCCCTTGGTGTCTGGAAACAACGAGAGGAGCAGAGAGATTCCTTCTTAGGGTTCATTCACAGCAGACCCGACCCGTGTAAACATGTCCTATGGGGTATCCAGGCCTGGGGCCACTGACCCAGTCTGGAGGGTCTCATGGTCACTCACGCAGGCCTGCAGGGTCTCATGGTCACTGGTCCAGGCCTTCAGGGTCTCATGGTCACTGACCCAGGTCTGGAGGGTCTCATGGTCACTGACCCAGGCCTGGAGGGTCTCATGGTCACTGATCCAGGCCTGCAGGGTGTCATGGTCACTGACCCAGGTCTGGAGGGTCTCATGGTCACTGACCCAGGCCTGGAGGGTCTCATGGTCACTGACCCAGGCCTGGAGAGTCTCATGGTCACTGATCCAGGCCTGCAGGGTCTCATGTCATTGATCCAGGCCTGGAGGTCTCATGGTCACTGACCCAGCCTGAGGGTCTCATGGTCACTGAACCAGCCTGGAGAGTCTCATGGTCACTGATCCAGCCTGCAGGTCTCATGTCATTGATCCAGGCCTGCAGGGTCTCATGGTCACTGGTCCAGGCCTGCAGGGTCTCATGGTCACTGGTCCAGGCTTGTAGGGTCTCATTGTCACTGATCCAGGCCTGCAGGGTCTCATGGTCACTGGTCCAGGTCTGGAGGGTCTCATGGTCAGTGGTCCAGGCCTGCAGGGTCTCATGGTCACTGGTCCAGGCCTGGAGGGTCTCATGGTCACTGATCCAGGCCTGCAGGGTGTCATGGTCACTGACCCAGGTCTGGAGGGTCTCATGGTCACTGACCCAGGCCTGGAGGGTCTCATGGTCACTGACCCAGGCCTGGAGAGTCTCATGGTCACTGATCCAGGCCTGCAGGGTCTCATGTCATTGGTCCAGGCCTGGAGGGTCTCATGGTCACTGACCCAGGCCTGGAGGGTCTCATGGTCACTGAACCAGGCCTGGAGGGTCTCATGGTCACTGAATCCAGCCTGCAGGGTCTCATGTCATGATCCAGGCCTGCAGGGTCTCATGGTCACTGGTCCAGGCCTGCAGGTCTCATGGTCACTGGTCCAGCTTGTAGGGTCTCAGGGTCACTGATCCAGGCCTGCAGGGTGTCATGGTCACTGGTCCAGGTCTGGAGGGTCTCATGGTCAGTGGTCCAGGCCTGCAGGGTCTCATGGTCACTGGTCCAGGCCTGGAGGGTCTCATGGTCACTGACCCAGGCCTAGAGGGTCTCATGGTCACTGGTCCAGGCCTGCAGGGTCTCATGGTCACTGACCCAGGTCTGGAGGGTCTCATGGTCACTGACCCAGGCCTGGAGGGTCTCATGGTCACTGGTCCAGGCCTGCAGGGTCTCATGGTCACTGACCCAGGTCTGGAGGGTCTCATGGTCACTGACCCAGGCCTGGAGGGTCTCATGGTCACTGACCCAGGCCTGGAGGGTCTCATGGTCACTGATCCAGGCCTGCAGGGTCTCATGTCATTGATCCAGGCCTGCAGGGTCTCATGGTCACTGGTCCAGGCTTGTAGGGTCTCATTGTCACTGATCCAGGCCTGCAGGGTCTCATGGTCACTCGTCCAGGCTTGTAGGGTCTCATGGTCACTGATCCAGGCCTGCAGGGTCTCATGGTCACTCGTCCAGGCCTGGAGGGTGTCATGGTCACTGGTCCAGGCCTGCAGGGTCTCATGGTCACTGGTCCAGGCCTGCAGGGTCTCATGGTCACTGGTCCAGGCCTGCAGGGACTCATGGTCATTGACCCAGGCCTGCAGGGTCTCATGGTCACTGGTACAGGCCTGCAGGGTCTCATGGTCATTGATCCAGGCCTGCAGGGTCTCATGGCCACTGACCCAGGTCTGGAGGGTCTCATGGTCACTAACGCAGGCCTGCAGGGTCTCATGGTCACTGGTACAGGCCTGCAGGGTCTCATGGTCACTGGTCCAGGCCTGGAGGGTCTCATGGTCACTGACCCAGGTCTGGAGGGTCTCATGGTCACTGACCCAGGCCTGGAGGGTCTCATGGTCAGTGATCCAGGCCTGCAGGGTCTCATGGTCACTGACCCAGGTCTGGAGGGTCTCATGGTCACTGGCCCAGGCCTGCGGGGTCTCATGGTCACTGGTCCAGGCCTGTAGGGTGTCATGGTCAATGACCCAGGCCTGCAGGGTCTCATGGTCACTGATCCAGGCCTGCAGGGTCTCATGGTCACTCGTCCAGGCTTGTAGGGTCTCATGGTCACTGAACCAGGCCTGCAGGGTCTCATGGTCACTGATCCAGGCCTGCAGGGTCTCATGTCATTGACCCAGGTCTGGAGGGTCTCATGGTCACTGACCCAGGCCTGCAGGGTCTCATGGTCACTGGTCCAGGCTTGTAGGGTCTCATTGTCACTGATCCAGGCCTGCAGGGTCTCATGGTCACTGGTCCAGGAATGGAGGGTCTCATTGTCACTGGTCCAGGCCTGCAGGGTCTCATGGTCACTGCTCCAGGCCTGGAGGGTCTCATGGTCACTGACCCAGGTCTGGAGGGTCTCATGGTCACTGGACCCAGGCCTGGAGGGTCTCATGGTCTCTGACCCAGGCCTGGAGGGTCTCATGGTCACTGACCCAGGCCTGCAGGGTCTCATGGCCTCGTATCATGTCTTGATGGGTACCTTGTCATTGATCCAGGCCTGCAGGGTCTCATGGTCACTGGTCCAGGCTTGTAGGGTCTCATTGTCACTGATCCAGGCCTGCAGGTATCATGGTCACTGGTCCAGGCCTGCAGGGTCTCATGGTCACTGGTCCAGGCCTGCAGGGTCTCATAGGCACTGGTCCAGGCCTGCAGGGTCTCATGGTCATTGACCCAGGCCTGCAGGGTCTCATGGTCACTGACCCAGGCCTGGAGGGTCTCATGGTCAATGAACCAGGCATGAAGTGACACATGGTCACTGATCCAGGCCTGCAGGGTCTCATGTCATTGATCCAGGCCTGCAGGGTCTCATGGTCACTGTTCCAGGCCTGCAGG
Organism: Phyllomedusa bahiana; assembly: GCA_025379985.1. Classification (NCBI taxonomy): domain Eukaryota; kingdom Metazoa; phylum Chordata; class Amphibia; order Anura; family Hylidae; genus Phyllomedusa; species Phyllomedusa bahiana. The sequence goes on from JAODAL010021607.1 coordinate 65,716, forward strand.
GTCTCATGGTCACTGATCCAGGCCTGCAGGGTCTCATGGTCACTGGTCCAGGCCTGCAGGGTCTCATCGTCACTGGACCAGGCTTGTAGGGTCTCATTGTCACTGATCCAGGCCTAAAGGTCTCATGGTCACTGGTCCAGGCCTTGAGTGTCTCATGGTCACTGTTCCAGGCCTTCAGGGTCTCATGGTCACTGGTCCAGGCCTGCAGGGTCTCATGGTCAATGACCCAGGCCTGCAGGGTCTCATGGTCAATGACCCAGGCCTGCAGGGTCTCATGGTCATTGATCCAGGCCTGCAGGGTCTCATGGTCATTGATCCAGGCCTGCAGGGTCTCATGGTCACTGGTCCAGGCCTGCAGGGTCTCATGGACACTGGTCCAGGCCTGCAGGGTCTCATGGTCAATGACCCAGGCCTGCAGGGTCTCATGTCATTGATCCAGGCCTGCAGGGTCTAATGGTCACTGATCCAGGCCTGCAGGTCTCATGGGCAATGACCCAGCCTGCAGGGTCTCATGGTCACTGATCCAGGCCTGCAAAGGGGATCATGGTCACTGGTCCAGGCCTGCAGGGGTCTCATGGTCACTGAACCAGGCCTGCAGGTCTCATGGTCAATGACCCAGCCTGCAGGGTCCCCATGTCATTGGTCCAGGCCTGCAGGTCCATGGTTCACTGATCCAGCCAGCAGGGTCTCATAGGTGCACTGAAACCAGGGCGAAGGGTCTCATGGGCACTGGTCCAGGGCCCGCAGGTCTCATGGTCAATGGTCCAGGCTTGCAGGGTCTCATGGTCATTGATCCAGGCCTGCAGGTCTCATGGTCCATTGATCCAGGCCTGCAGGGTCTCATGGTCACTGGTCCAGGCCTGCAGGTCTCATGGGGTTTACTGGCCAGGGCCGTAGGGGGTCAAGGTCACTGATCCAGGCCTGCAGGTCTCATGGT
>JAODAL010021608.1:0-66651 GCA_025379985.1 Phyllomedusa bahiana
TTCCCCGGTTTTTTAATTTTTTTTCCCAATTTAACCTTTGGGGAAAGAAAACCCTCAAAAAAAGTAATTTTTCACGGTGAGGGTGCCCCGTGGTTGTTCTGTTAAATTATCAAGGGGTTTTGGATTTTAAAAAATGTTGGTTTTAAAATGACACGCAGATCACTGCCGCCGCTCTTAGAATCCGGGTTTACTCTAATTTTCCCCGGGCACTTTAAAAAGGGCAAAAAAAAACCAAAAAAACTGAAGGGGGAATGTAGCCCGATAAAGTAAAGGGGGAGCGACAGCTGGAAAAAAAAAAAAAGTGAGAAACTCAGGTGGGCAAAATTTTGTGATTAGAGTGTGGAGGGGGCGGGGGGCAGCCACAGCGCAAAGAGGTCAGGCAGGGCCAAAAAAGAAATTCTGGAGGCGGGGCCCAAAAAAGTATTAGGCCACAAAAAGGGGGCACCCAAAGACAGAGAGTGGAGGTGACGGGGGGCAGCAGCATGAGGGCAGCATGGCAAAAAATGACATTTGGAGGTGGCAAAAAAGGAGTAGGCCCAAAAATGACACAATGAAGGAGTGGGAAGGGTGAAAGGCCCGAGGAGAAAAAAGGGATGGGGGCGGGGCGTGGCCCAAAGCAGTGTGTAGGTCACGGCAGAGCCCCCAGCCAAACAGAATTTAGGTCAGGAAAAAGTGGCAAAAATGACATTCTGGGGTGGCAAAAACCCGGGGTAGGCCACAGGGGTGGGACAATGACAGAGTGTGTAGGTCATGCATCAGCCCAAGCAGCAGCATGAGGTCAGACAGTGGCACTTTTCAATTTGGAGGGGGCAAAAACAGGAGTAGGCCCCCCAGGGGTTTCCCCAATGACACAGTGTGTTTGGTCACCGGCAGCAGGGGGCCCCGCAGCAGCATGGGTCGGGCAGTGGAAAAATGACCGTGGGAAAGGGCACGGGGGAGCAGCCACCGCAGCAGATGAGGTCAGACGTGGCACAATGATTTCAGTGTGTAGGTCATGGCAGCAAACCCCAAACAGCAGCATGAGGGGCCCGAAAAGTGGCCCAAAGGGCATTCTGGGAGGGTGGCAAAAAACAGGAGTTGCCCCAGGTGGGGCAATTGGCACAGTGTGGAGGTCCAGCAGCAGCCACAGCGCCGCATGAGGTCAGGGCAGTGGCACAATGGGCATTTTGGAGGTGGGAAAAACTGGAGTAGGGAAAAAGGTGGGCCCCAAAAGACAGAGAGTGGAGGTGACGGCCCGGGAGCGCATGAGGGTTTAGACGTGGCAAAAATGACAGGTGTGGGGTGGGTGGCCCAAAACCCGTCCTGGGTAAAGGGTGGGGGGGTGGCCGATGGGAGAAAATGTAGCAGATGTGTGGGATTTAGGGGGGGTGGGGGGGCATCAGTATTAGTGGTAGGCAGGTAGTTTGAACCCAAAACTTTTTCCCCCACAGTTTGGGTTTAGGGGGTTTAAAGACTGATGTAGTTGGCCCCAAGGAATTTGGTGGTGGAAAAACCTGGCCCCATTTCCAAGGGCCCGAAACCTTTTTGAAAAGGTCAGTCGTTTTCCCCATTTCCCATGGGAAAAAGCGGGTTCTCCTTGGGGTAAAAAGATGGCCCCCGCCCGGGGACTGAACACCCGCTTTTGATGCCCCCCACTACTGGCGGGCAGGACAGCTTCTCCACTGCAAAACTCGGAAAATTGCGGGCCCACACCTCCAGTTTTGGGTGCCCGAGTCCCCGCGGGTCTTCTAAAAAGGGGGGGGAGGGGGGTGCTGTCCCAAATTTGGCCACCACCCGTTTGGTTTAGGGGTTTTGCTTCCCGGTCCTGCTGCTTTCTGTGCTGGGGGGGGGCCCCCCCACGGGCCATTCCCCCTAGGCGGGTGAAGGAAGTGGGTTTCAGTGATCCAGACTTAGGTTGCTGCTGATGGAGCCCGGTACTGCTCCCCACCCCCCCCTTCCCCCCGGGAAGGCGGGGGGTAGTTCATGAGAAATGAAGAACCCCTCGGTCGAAAATGTCAGGGAGGGAAATTTCCCCACATAGGCGCGGCCCAAATGACTATGGAGGACTTCCCTATGTATTTGAGTTTTTTCCTCCCTCTCAATTTGCTGGGAAAAAAGGGTCCCCTTTTGGACCGGGGAGCGAGGGTCCAATTGGGTGGAGAGCCCAAAAATCATCCCTTCCCGCCGGATGCTTTTTTTTCGGGTGTTCCCCTAGCCCGGCAAATCAGATGTCCGGGGCCGGGGGGGGGGATCTGCACAAGTGAATCTGAGGGGCTCCCCGCCCCCCATCTCACTGGGTTTTCTGCCCAAGGTGCTTGGGGTCATCTGCCTCGTCTTCCTCTTTTCCTTTTACCTCCTTCAGTGCTCCGGGTCCTCCTCTCTTGCCACCGGGGGAGAAAAACCCCCTCATTTCACCGACAATGCTTCTGCTCCAATGTCCTCCTCCCCATCCTTTTTCTACGTTCCGTCCCTGCCCAGCAGATTTTTCGATCTGTTCCCGGATGAAGCAGTGGAATGCGTTATTCATTCCCCCTAGTCCCGGCGCTGACAAATAACGTGGCCTTTCCCCGAATTTGGGCCCCAAACAAACGGGAGGTGTCACGCATGAGTGCCCCAATGGGGTGACAAAAAAGTTTAAACAGGGGAAATACTCCTGGGCCGCCCCCGGGTCTCCCCAAAAATCGTTAAAAGGCCTTTCTTGTTCATACAGGGCGGCCCCAAATGTGCCGGCTGGATTCCAACCGGGGGGGGAAAAAATCGGGATATCAGAGTGTGTTGGGGAGGCCCGTTTTTTGCCGCCCGCAAAATCGAGGAGGGTGTTCCTGGCCCCTTTTTAGGAAAAAGGGTGAAATGAAAGAAAAGCCATTTTTTAGAATCTTTTTTGAAGATCGGGGGGAAGATGATTGAAACCGTACGCCTTTCCCGGGCCCCATGGACCATCCTCCCCGGTTGCAGCGCGGACACCATGTTCCTCCCCCCTTTTTGTTTCCGTCACAAAAGGTTCCCATTTGCAGTTTGGGGCGGAGGGAAAACCCACATCGATTTCTTGCTGCTTTTGCGGAAACAGTTCCCCCCCTGTGTGACTTTGTTCGCTTTAGGCAAGCCGGGGTAGAAAAATGGGGGACACTTCTGTGCCCTACACATGTGGGATGATGGAGCAGTAATTTTGGAAGGGGTGGATGATGGTGGTGGTGGGGAGGAGGAGGCGGCATTGGCGGGAGGGCATCAGTATGCAACGGTTTGGGGGAGAAAGCGGCGTCTCCTGTCTTAAATTGTTGGTGTGCCCGGGCCCGGAAAGCACATTCCCCAAGGGGGCCGAAAAAGGAATGTAGGGCCCCTGCCCCGTTGTTCAGTTCCAGACGTCCGCGCTGCCGGCCCCTTGGAAAAAAACCGATAAGCTCAAGGATGGCCCCCCCTTCTTTTTCTACATTTTTTATGAAGTGTGGTACGGGCCTTTTTGGAAAAAAAAATTACGGTTGGAATCTCCATTCGGCTCGGCACAACCCTTTTTTGTTCTCTGAATGGTGCAGGTCCCCCAATTTGGGAAAAGGGGGGAAGGGACTGCCAGCCCCAAAACCAATTTGGGAAACGGAGTGGGTTTAAAGGCTTTTTGCCCTTGGAGGGTTTTTGCAGGGCATATGTTGTTCTTTGCAATCGCCTCGTTTGAAAGACATGGCGCCATAGTAGCGAGGAGGGGAGCATCTTTTCCCGGGAGAGGGATTAAAAGGGAAAAAACAGTCCCTTCTGAGGGGTTTGGTGGAGCTTGGGGATCCCCGGCAATGGATGCTCCCAACGGGCCCCGCTTGCTGCCGTTTGGTTGTGGGTGGCAGGATGGCCCCACCACATTTGACCCCGTTTCTCCCAGGCCCCCGAATGGTGAACTGCATGTTTTGACCCGGGGCCGTGGGGCCCAAAACGTTAGTCCCTGGTCACGCTTCCCCTTTTGGCCCACAAAAATTTTTAACTTTTAACCCATATTCGGCCTTCCCCCCGGTGGTTTTAGAAAAGAACTGCCCCCACCCCCCGGAGAAACGGATTTTACCCCCGAGTGCTACTCCCGCCCTGCCTCGTTGGCCCCCCTTTTCCCGGGGCTACTTTCCGGGGACCTGCAAATTTGGGGTTTTTTTTCCCCCGTGGCCGTTGGGGCCCCCCGCCCTCAACGGGCTTGCTTTCCTGCTAAACTCTCGGCCACACGCCCCACTTGCGGGCTGCCCCCGTCCCTGACGGAAGCTGACGCCCTCTTCCCCTTTGACGAGATGAAGCCCTTGCCTCCCCCGGGCCCTCCAAAGCCGCTGGGCCCTACATCATCATTTATTTGTGTTTCATCGTCAATGCTTGTCCTCACCCCAACGGTTTTTGGTATGCAGGGGCCCTGACCCCTCACAACATGACCCCCCAGGGCCCTTTTCAAAATCTATACTTTTTCCGTCTACTGCAAAAAAGCGGGGATTTTGGCCCCATTTCTTCGCTGCCAAGTAGCTGCTGGGCTGTCCTCCCAAATTGTTCATCCCCCCGCTTTTATAGTGGCGCTGAGCCCCGAACCCCATAGTAGATCTTGAGGGAACATGGGGACAGAGGGGGTTGGGACAGGGGAGGGGCCCCTGACCCGTCCCGGGGCCCCTGCCAATAAGGGTTTTTTTCTGCGTTTTCCCCCCGGGCTCTTGGCTGGGGGTTTTTCAGATGTCCCTCGGGGGGGAAGTGGATGACCCCAGTCCAACCCAAACAAGAAACCTTTGGGGGGCTGAAAAACACACGGCCCCTAGAGGGACAGCGGCAGTTTGGCTCACCGAGTGACCCTTGCTGCGACGTCCCCTTGCTGTGCTGCGACCTGGGCCTGGAATGTTTGTGCCTCTGCCATTGCAGGTGAAGAGCCTGCCACCTCTCTGTCTGAACATACTGTTTGTTCTAAAATTGTACAGACACTGTTTAAAGAAGAAATCTGTATTGATAAATACACACCCTGTATTTACCCCAAATGAACCCAGTACAAGGCTTGGGTAACCCTTGGATATAAATTGCGCCCCCAACAAATGGGCAGGAAAATTGACTTGTATGTGCCGTTTTAAAAACTCTGTGTATTTTAATGAATATAAAAGCAAAAACAGGTTAATTAACCTTCGGATATGAATTATGCTACAAATTTCTTCTGTGGCGGTGGAAGAACAAGTTTTTTTACTGAGTACAACTGCAGAACATCGCTTAATTAACCCCTGGATGTAAATTGCCCCAAAAACAATTGAGCAAACCACAAACTACGAGCTTTGTAGCGTGTTCAATGGCGTGTTTTTTTACGCTACACAAACAAAGGAAAACTTGTAATTAACCTTCGCTTGTGAATTATTGCTACAGGAAAATTGTAATTTTTGGCGGTGAAAAAATACGGTTTTTTTGGAGTCACCACAGCAGCAGAACAACGCTTATTAACCCTGGATGTAAATTGCGCAAAAAAATTGAGCAGCCAAAAATGAAGTGGTATTTGTATTGTAAAAAGCTGTTTCTTTAAATGAATACAACAGGAACTGGCTTAGATCCCCTTGGATATTCAATGTGCTGTGAGCGATACATTAAAATGTATATGCAGCTGCAGTGGACCACACTGGACTTCAGATCCAATACCCAAATAATCAGACTAGAACTTAAGAGAAGCAGTCTCTGAGACAAGCTGAGACACCCCCCAAAAATCACTGTATAAAAATCAGTTCTTATAACAACAACCCAGCGCGGCAGCACCTTCCCTGATCAGTACAGTGAGAGGAGTGTGAGCTCCCAGCGTCGCGCCCCCGGGCTTATATAGTGCGGGTGACGTCACAGAATCCTGCCGGCTCTGATTGGCTTCATCTCTGCAACATGTCATGCAGGCTATGCCCTTCTTCCTCCCCCGAGTGCTTTGCCCATTAACGGCATATGCTCGCAGCATTTTATCAATCAAAAGCACACCTTCGTTCCCCCCGAACTACTCCAAACTTCGACTTCGTTCAGAACCGAAGTTTTCCTGAAATTCTAAACAAATTCCACTTCGTTAGAATCAATTCGCCCATCTCTAGTCAAGGTAGGCACACAAACACTCTATTAGTGTTCCAAAAACTGCAATGTCTTATTTAGAAAGAAGAGCTGCGTGTGCTGGATGATAGCGAGCAGACATCACGCATTAAACCAATGAATGTGTATGTATGTGTGATGACGGTTTAAGCTTAGGGTATGTTCACACAGCACATTTTGACATGTATTTTGCACTGAACTGTGTGTCGAAATACTCCCAAAACAATGTTCTAGACAGTTCTTTCAGGCATATACGCACTATAAAATAATAAAGTATAGGATGCAGAAATCGGCCACGGGCACCATGCGTTAGCTTTGTGTTGAAATTAGCACATAATTTCAACAACGCAACTAACGCGTTTTGTCCGTGCCACAAAGACGCCATGTGAACATACCCTTACTAACACTAGAACTCCACAATTCTGGGCTTTACATGGCTGCAGTACAATACTAAGTGCTTCATACCATAGTCCTGTCACAGCTCTTATATTTCTATTTCACATCCTGATGCCACAAATATTTTCACCACCAAATAGAACCAGTTTAAAGCCAAACTTTTATAAACACAAATAACATTTTTTCTACATATTTCATGCAACCAAGAAAATTTAATCTACATTTGGTAGAAATTTGAGGCTGTATTTATATTGTTAAGAGATTTTTTTCCAAATATTAGGCAAATACTAACAGTGTGAATACAGTCTTGGGCCGCACTCACATGACCTTGTTACAGACTTATGTCTTGTGGATCCATAATAAGCTGGCAATAGTGATCTATAGGCTCACATTGGTTACAGAAAATAATTGTGGCATGCTCCATTGTATATTGTACTATGGAGGTATTCTCCACTAGAATGTGAATTGTGCAGCCCAGACACACCATACAGCGATTATGAAGGTCAGACAGTCATGAAAGCACAAAGGCATACTACACTAACATATCCCATTTTCTATAAGACCTCCAAGTTGTTGTTGGATTATACTGTGTCATGAACTGCTTTATTCAGCTGTAAGAGACGCCCTAATCTCACCCTGACTTGCCCTGCCTCAGTAGGGGAAACACCCCAAAATGTGTGACTCCGCACTTGAACCTATTCCAAAAATATACCCTAGTAAACGGGTAACAAACAAACAGAAGATAAATGGAAGACAAACGGGAAACAGACACAAATTCGACAACAAATAGAGGATAGTCATATGGGCCAAGGTCAAACCAGGAGTATGCACAGTACCGAAGGATAAGATGGGAGAGTAACCAGAAAGATAAGCCAAAATCCAGAGAACCAGCAAAACAGAACAGCAGAGCAGAAACAAACAGCTAGGACACAAGAAGCAATCACCAGCATGGCCAGGTGATAGAGGTTTAAATACCCCGCCCCGGCAAGGGATTGGCTCAAATGCTTAACCCATCAAGCAAATTTGCTTTCCCTCCAATTACAGTTGTCAGTGGCTATTTAAAGGCATGTTCTCTCTAGTTTCTGCCTGATCTTGAATCTGATTTTTGGCATGTTCTATTGAGCTTGCTACTTGTTTGCTACTTGTCCTGCCCTTTGGCTATGAACCTAACCTCTAAAAAAACTGTGCCTATCTTTATCCTTTGCCTGCCCACTTATGCCTTCCGCATCAAGAGATCTGGAAATCCCCTTCAGCAAAAAACACATCCCTGTACAGAAGCTAAAGGGTGAAAAGCAAGAGGCTTATTGGAGTCTGCTCCTCTGCATGGCTCGATGCCAAATCTTGCATGCAACCTGAAGGATCTACCATCTGTCACAAATGAGACTAAGGTCAACATGTATGAACAGGGCTGCGCCAGAAGTCTGGCGTCTTTTTAGCCCGAAAACTAGCACAGCCTCATTCCCTCTATTTTTAAACAGGCACACTCCAATATCAGGTACATTACAGAGCACTTTGTAATAGGCCTGATATCGGGGCGCGTGCTGGAGGCGTGTCACACTACAACCGTACAAAGCTACACATTTATAGCTTCAGTATGGAAAATCCAGGCGCGTTACTGCAGGAACAGGTAGAGCACTTCAAAAGTGGTTTACCTGAGCCGGAAGTGTCGCTTAGTAGCTAGAAAGCGCTAAATCTATGACCCACAGTAGCACAGGTTCATAGATTCAGGCACATTCTACACTGCTAATGTGCACACAAAAAAATGGCGCATGGGTGCCAAAAATCATACATGTCACCCTATATGCTTATATGGAGATTTTTTTTAAGATCCAGTATACAATATTCCATCAGGTGCCATATTATAAATTACATTATCCCCATAAAAGGTTTTTATGTAGAGGAATCAGATAGCACAATACAAAACAAGAACATTCATTTGTTATTTGAAAAATAGACATTTGATAGTCAACAATTCTCTTAGTTTGTATTTTCTCATGGGAATTGCCAGTGTATGGCCCCCTTTAGGGGAAATATGATAGCAAGTCACATCAATGCTATTGTATATACAGCACATTGTTTACCCAAACTGTCCAATCCTGAATCTAAAATTAATTTAGTAATTCTATTATTAGTTTACTCAATGTAATGCTTTGAATGTCTTTTTTCCTGCCTTAAATTCTCATGGGCACGGAGGACATGTGACCTGCTTTAGGGTCTTCTTTTGTAATTAAAGAAAGGAGGTCATTTGTGCCATAGGGTAAAGACTTCCTCATGATGGAATAGAATCTAAATGAGTCTTTGTTTCATTAGACCTATATTCCCATCAACATTTACAGGTCATGGATCTGTGCACCGCTATGTCTAATCAGGGATGACAAAAATACTTTTGTATGCAGGAAAATATAGTCCCTCTCAGTTCAAGCAGTAGTGCTATGATTATCAATGGACAAAATCACAGATATTAAACAATAAACATGTAAATAGAAAAGCAGGCACATCTTATAGTATAGTTGGGGTGCAAGCTGTGTGCCAAACCTTTCCGAAACTAAAAGTACAAATAGAAGTACAAAAAAGCTGCACTCCCCCAAAAATCTTTATTGACACAATAAATTAAGACATAACAAACTCCAAATCCTAAAAACACTTAAAACCATGTAATAAATGGACTTGCATGTAATAAGTGGAGTAGCTATGATACCTGTTAGGAAAACCACAACCCCTGCTGTGTAAACAACCAAATCACAAGACGACATATAATCACTGAAAGAAAGCGGTAATAATCATAATAATCAATTATTTACAAACAAAAGGTTTTGTTACAATATTATACTTGGGTATTATATGCAAGTGCACTTATTCCATGTTTTTTAGCGTATTTAGGATTTGGGGTTCGTTATGTCTTAATTTATGTTATCAATCAAATTTTTTCGTGAGTGCAGCTTTTTTTTTTTCTCCACCTTCCCAGAGCCACAACTTGTTTATTTTTTCATCTACATAGACATATGAGGGCTTTTATTTTGAGGGACAAGATGTACTTTCTAATGATGTTATTCATATTACCATAGAATATACTGGGGAACGGCAAAACAATTGTGAAAAAAACATACTTGTTCCATGTTTGTAGGCATTTTGCTTTGTTGCCATTCAATCTTTGGTAAAATGAGTTATCTGTACAGGCAGTCCCCTACTTACATCGTTCCGACTTACATATGTCCCCTAGTTACAAACGGAGACTTATGGGGCATGGCTGGCATTCAACACTGAGTCATGCCCCATGATAACCAAGTGCCAGCATGCCACAGCTGCACATGAGATACAGAACATTAGGTGAAACCTTCCAAAAAAAAATGGGCACAGACCACAAAACAAATGTAAAAACTGTTCCCTGCACTATCCAAAACTAAAAAACAAGGAATTACATTTAATAAATATACCTGTTCCGACTTACATAAAATTTCAACTTAAGATCAAACCTACAGTCGATATCCCGTGTGTAACCCGGGGACTGCCTGTATTTTGCAGGTTGATAAGAATCTGCCAATACCAGACATGTACAGTTTTCATTATGTTGTGGTACCATAAAAAAAATCTAAACATCTTTTATTTTTAAATTTCCGTGGCCATGCCATTATCCGCAACCAATAACTATTTTTGTGCTAAAACCTATGGACTTTAGTGAGGCAGGATTTTTTGCAGGCTGAAGTGTACTTTCTATTGGTACCAGTTTGGAATACATGGGACTTTTTTATTACATTTATTCCAATTTGAAATGACAAAAAAAACAAACAATTTGGGCATGTGGAATTTTTTTTCTCCTATGGTGCTCAGTGTACGGGATAAGTGATGTTATATTTTATGATGTTTTATTTTTAGGTCAGACTTTTCGGAAGGGGCGATACCAAATATGTGTAACTTTTTTATTATTTTTTTTTTTATTTGTAAAATAGCAAAAAGGAGGTTTGAACTGTTAATTTTCATTTTTACACTTTAACTTTGAGTCCCCGTAGGATACTTGACCACTATGGGGCATGATCATTTTTACTGCCTAATGCATTGTACTACAATGCATTAGGTTGTACAAAGATGGCAGTTTTCCAATTTCCTGCCTGGGGCAAGGATGCAGTAGAATGGAAAACATGGCAGCAATGGAAGACTTCACAAGGCTTCCAGCTGCCATGTTAAGCGATGTGGGCCCCGCAATTTCGCCGCCTGCACCCCAATCGAAATGAGGAACAGTGCACGGCACTGTTTCTAATGGATTTAGATGCTGTGGCCATCTTTGCCACGGCATCTAAGGGGATAAACAGGACGGGATTGCGCCATCACCTTCCCGCGCTGTAACCGCCAAGTGTTATCTGCAATTAGCAGCTAACACCTGCTGGCTATGTAGCGGGATTGTGTTGCGATCCCACTACAAAGCCCCTTACTGGCATTAGGATGTACTCATACAACCAATGACGGTAAGGGATTAAACAATATGGTTAATATTTGCATGACCTAAAAGTCATGAATCTTAATTCATTTCTGACCAGGCACATTTTAATTATATTTAGTACATGCAGGTTTGAACACTATAACATCTTCCTTTCACTCAGTTATTTTACTTATTGTTTTTCCTTTTTTCCATGCTACATCAAGCTTTTTTTTAATGTAAGTTTTACATATACAGGCAGTTCCCACTTTAAAAAGGCAACAGCAAATCAAATGGCACTCAAACGTATTGAAACGACCCTTCAGTGGTAGAGAAAGACGTCTTCTCCTTAGCGTCTTTTGACAGGGGAATCTGCCAATATCCCTTTGTGAGGTCAAGGGTGCTAATATACCTCGTCGGCTCTAATTGCTCAATCAGTTCATCTACCCGGGGCATAGGGTATGCATCAACTGTGGATACTTCATTGAGTCTGCGATAGTCATTGCAGAATCTCCATTTCCCATTTGGTGTTGGCACTAACACTATGGGGCTGGACCACCCTCCATCACCCCTACTTCTAGCATTCTCTGCACCTCTCTAGAAATGACCTCTTGGCGGGTCTCAGGGATCCCATAGGGCTTCAGGTTTACATTGGTGTAGCTGGGTGTTTCCGTGAACAGGCCACGATTCCTCTTTAGTAGTTCCCTATAGTGTTGCTTTTGGGAGGGAGATACAGTCTCCAAGATTTTTATGGCCTCTATGTTGGCCTCCAATTTGGTCAACAGGCAAGAAGCCTCATGAGGGTCTCTCTCCTTCCAGGGTTTTATCAGATTAACATAATATATCTGGAATTGCTTCCTTTTCCCTGGTTGGTGAATCTTATAATCAACCTCCCCCACCTTTTACACATCTCGTAGGGACCCTGACACTTAGTGACGAACTTGCTTACAACGGTGGGTACTAATCCTAGTACCCTATCTCCTGGTTAAAATGCCTTATCTAGGCGTACCTATTATAGACCCGGGCCTGGGCTTCTTGTGCCTGGAGAAGATGCTCCTTGACTATTGGCATCACTCTGGACATTATTTCCTGCATTTGTGCCACATGCTCCATTACTTTCTTATAGGGTGTGACCTCATTCTCCAAAGTTTCTTTTGCCACATCTAAGAGACCCCTAGGATACCTACCATACTGAAGCTTGAAGGGTGAAAACCCTGTGGAGGATTGGGGCACCTCTCTAATCGAGAACAGTAAATACGGTAAGAGACAGTCCCAATCTCGCCCATCCTTCTCTACCACTTTCATCAGCGTGGCCTTCAGGGTCTTATTAAAATACTCAACGAGACCGTCCGTATGAGGATGGTAGACTGACGTGTGCAGCTGTGTTTACCTTTAATACTTTGCACAGCTCACTCATTACCTTCAACATCAATGGGGTTCCCTGATTCGTAAAGATCTCCTTAGGAATTCCTGTTCGGGAGAAGACATAGAGCAGCTCCCTTGCAATGTTTTGGGATGAGGAGTTCCATAGAGGAATGGCTTCAGGGTAACGGGTGGCATAATCAAGAATGACCAGGATGTACTGATGACCCCTTGCTGACTTCACCAATGGCCCTACCAGACCCATCGCTATCCTATCAAAAGGAAAATCAATGATTGGTAAAGGAACCAGAGAAATATGTTACCGTGGAGGTGACCTGACAGATGGGACAAGATTGGCAGAAGTCCTTAATCTCCTGGTAACACCCGGGCCAATATAATTGCTGTAGTACCCTCTCAAGTGTTTTGTCTGTCCCTAACTGCCCCAGCGTATAGTGGTGCACTCAGTATGCACAGTTATCAGCTGCGTGAACATACCCTTATACTGTGCAAGGACACACCTTCAATTGATAACACCCATATGACAGATTCAGGGATACATTTCTAGAAGGAATAACAGAAGAACAGTACAACACAGAGATATAAGAGAAGATGTTCCAGAATTGATATTTCACAGGGAACACAGGTGTCTTGTGTTTTAAGATAATGTTTACTACACAATAAAAATATATCTGACCTGTAATTCACTTACAACCTTTGACATCATGCCTTTACAGAAAACTTTAAAGCAGTGCTCAAAGTCTCTATGGCTCCATTAGCACAAACCTGGATATGCTGTATAAGACTCTATGGGCAACATGTATGCATTTTGGTGCTCAGACACCATTTTTTGGACGCATTAGTAGTGTAGAATGCACCTGAATCAAACACTGGGAAACCACTATTAACCACTTAACGACCGCCCACTGACTTTTGGTGTCAGCTGGTGCGGGTCGTTCGTCTGTAGACTTCGGGGTTTGCGGCGCCCGGGCTGTACTACACAGCCCTGATCCCAGAGCATCTCCTGCAAGCACCGGGGAGCGGCGGAAACCTTCACAACCCAGTGATTTAACCCTTTGATTGTGGCGGTGCGTCACCGCAGCGCAACCAAAGGGTTCCCCTGCTCTTTCGGGTGATCGAAACACCCGGTGACCCGACAGAGCTCGGGGAATGGCTGCACAGTCAGCCCTGGGGACCTAGAGTGGCCCCAGAGCTGTCTGTGTAACAAGCCAGTGATCAGGCCAGCCTGTGTGCTGTCCTAATCACTGCCTGTGTCAGACTGACACAGATTATAATGTATTAGCATATATGAATATACTAATACGTTACTAAGTGTAAAAAAAAAAAAAAATAAGTGTAAAAAATAAAATAAAAAATAAATAATAAAATAAAAATAAATATTTAATAAAAAATAATTGTGCATAAATTACACACCCCAAAAAAACTACACATATTAGTTATCCACATGACCGTAATAACCTGTAGAATTAATCTAACAAGTTACTACGTGTGAAATATGAACGGTGTAAAAAAAAATGTAAAAAAACATAAAAAAATGTTTTTAAAACAATTCTGCAATTATTTATAAGTGAACTTAAACTATTCCCCCATAAAGTACAACTTGTCTCGGATAAAAAGAGACCTCATGCAACTGCGTCATTGAAAAAGGAAATAAGTTACAACTGTTGAAACGCAAGGAGGCAAAAATTAAAAAACGTTCTGGTCATTAACTACTTTTCAGGCCTGGGAGTTAAGGGGTTAAAGTGCTCTACCTGTTTCAGCAGTAATGCACCTGGATTTGCCGATAAACAGTCAAATGTGTAAAATCGTACGGTTGTAGTGCGATGCCCTCAGCCCGCCCCCGATCTTAGGCGCATAGTGTTTTGGGCGCTCTGTAATGCACCTGATACTGGAGTACACCTGATTAAAAATATAGCGAACAGGGCGGCGCCAGTTTTCAGCTGAAAAGATGCCAGATATACATGTTGCGCTATGTGTAAAGAGATATTCTCCGTTTGAAGCTTTTCTTCCAGAATACTTTGGTACATACAGGGTGTGATAGAATATGCCACTTTGTATTTTCTGTCTCATTCTTATGGAGGCTCTCTATGACTCTACATAAAATTGAAGGCACATGAGGTTAGAAGTCCTGAACCTATTTTAAAGCCATATTATGTAATGGAGTACATTGTATATTGTGGGATTCTATAACAGAATCTGACTGTATTTTACAATTAGTTTTCTTTTTTTTTGTGCGTCTTTTTGCGCGGATTTTGAAGTTGGTTTCTGGATACATTGAACTGAATACATTTTCCATCTGAATTCTAGTGGAAGAATGTACATGTTCCAAGTTTTTTTCCACGGTTTTCGGATTTGAAATTCAACCTTAGAAATTCCGAGCTTTGTGGACTACAGCTTGGATTTTCTTTCGAGGTCTATCGAAATGGTTTACAGTAGTTTTTTCACCTGTTAGAAAATCTGAAAACCAACCCAAAAAAAGCCTGTACACTCTTGCATTGTAGACCGACCCTTATTCACCACTTAGTCATACTCCTCTTTAAATTTTATGTTGCTCAGTTAGTGTCCTACCCCTGTATATTGCCTATGCTGTGCTGGCTTGTATAGATATGACCCACTGCCCACGGCAGAACCTTCAGTCCCTCCATAGTATAGCTGCGCACCTGGAAGTGCAGAAGGAGAATGTGTGTTGATTTCACAGTGCAATGATTGTAAAGCTTTGTCCAATTTACCATACTAAGATATGATGAAAGAATTAGCCATCCCTGTCTCTACTGGTAACAGATCACCAGGTCAGGTGAGTTTCAGAGGAACATACTGTTAAACATCTGATCTGACCTCATTTGCATTCAGTTCTCTATATTACCCAGACTGGATATTGTGTTAGATTTACATGGGGATAGGTCATGACCCTGAGGCAGTGCCAACTTGAGGCAGCCAGGAACCAAAATTGTGACCGTGACACCCCCCCAAACTCCCTTACCCATTACCCCTCTAATCTTCAAATAAAACTCGACAATGGCTTTAGATTAAATGGCCACAGCGGCAGTTTTATTAACAAAAATACAAAAACAGTAATAAATAACCATTTCTCAGTAACACACCCCTGAACAACATTCAACCATAAAATACACCAATAACCTTCCATACAATTGGGGCTGCAGGTCCTTGGAGCCACGGTCTAGCGATCCATCCACCTTTTTGTGATTACCCTCAGTTGTCACCCCCAGCTTGAGGGCACCAAGCGGCCACCCTTGGCGACCACTGTATCACCTGGCTCTCAGGAACCCCTCCTGAAAGAGCCCCACCGTCGCCAGACCAACCATATGTTCCATCATGTGATTAGGGAGCCATAGAGGACTATGACTCCCACCACCATCTCCTAGCTCCAAAGACCCCCAACGCCCACCAGCCACCGTGACAAACACCCAACCGCTGAACCAAATAACCAAGCCAACGCTTACGCCAAACCCAAACAAACAAGGAAGGGAGGGTGGGAGTTTGGCTCCCTGGGCGCATCTGCTTCCGGCGTATATGCGGTTGGCTTATAAACCAGCCCCACACGACAAGCTCCGCCCCAAGGCATGGCCCACCAGGTCAAGCGGGGGGAAGCCTCCCCCTACGCATGCTCCGGGTCCGGCCCCAGTCTTTAAACCTCGGGAACCACTATAACTTAAGCTTCTGTTCTTCAAGATACTTTGACCTACATTGCATCCTATAAACAGCATTTCACCCCAATTTATTATTTTCAACCATATCGTAGTATAATGTAATTAAATCATTAGTATTCTCAACATAATGTTCCGATATCTCTAGTCATGCTCCTTTGTCTTTGTTATGTAATGACAGCCTGGTGCCTCATATAAAAGTTTTATCATTAATTGCTCTAGATGATTCAAGGCAGCTAGCCCTTGACGACACAGTCCTAGGAAAATACAAAGTATTTATTATATTATAGGGAAACTGTTGGCAATTTTTTTTTACTAATTATATCAAGACCCTGATACATTTTATTTCTGTCTTAGCAGTTTTTATTTTCTGTTTGTAGATTTCGAGAGGTGCATTTAGAGAGGTGCTTTACAGCAGATTCATGGACATAGGAACATGTGAACAGGAGCAGACCCATTGACTTCGATAGGAGAGTTTTCTAAGCATGTTCTGTGACCTGGAAGAAGTCACTGTTCAGAGAGGGGGAGAGGGAGAGCTGTGACATCGTGTATTGGGACTGGTGGATCCAGTGTTTTCTATTCACATTGCTGTCACCTTTCAGTGTAATCCTGCCTGTGCTGATAATGAGGAGATTGATGAAAATCTTTCTCTACAGAACAGGGAGAGTCAGACTATTATTAGTCTTAGTGGCCAAAGTGAAAACTGCGGAACTTAAGAATTTTTAAAAATTATTGAAAGTGATATGAAAAATTTTAAAAAAATAACCAAAAATTCTTAAAAAATGTGTTAAACATAAAAATGTGAGTTAAACTATAATTCACTTTTTAATGACACATTCCCTCTAAGAAAAAAACCTTTCCTATTCACAATAAAAGGGATGTCCAGTTAAGAAAACCCAGTTTTGTAAACTCTGTAAGAGAATTCTGGTTTACCAAACACCCTGTTCATGATACTCATCTCTTGGTCACAGTGGAAAGGGGTTACAAAGTGTAAATTGTATTCTGGATATGTCCTGTCAACAACATAAGAAAGTAGTACTGCTACCAATGGGCCCATTTTGCCATTTGTCCTATGGTTACAGCAGCCCTGTCTGCAGCCTTTGCCACTCAGACATCTTTGGCTTCTTGTTTTTCAGTATCCTCCAGACCTTTTCCCCATTTTTAATGGAATAAAAAACCTTTATTTAAAACCATATCCTCGCTAATTACGAGGGGTTTTTTTTCCTTCTGGAATTGAGCGCCGGGTCCATATTTTTCGTCCTCATCCTTGCTGTTCGTTCCCGCTGCCTGCTTGCGGCTCCGGTGAGAGTGACCTGCGGTTGCTACCGTGTTTCCCCGATAGTAAGACAGCGTCTTACATTCTTTTTACCCCCCAAAAGTCCCAGTATGTCTTACTTTCGGGGTATGTCATATATAGGGCAGGTATAGGGCCAGCTGTAGGCAGGTATAGGGCCAGCTGTAGACAGGTATAGGGCCAGCTGTAGGCAGAAAAACACTTACCTGACTCCCCGCTGCTCCGTCTCCCGCGCCGCGCCGCCTCCTCGCTGCTCCGTCTCCCGCGCCGCACCGCCACCACGCTGCTCCGTCTCCTGCGCCACGCCGCCTCCTCGCTGCTCCGTCTCCCGCGCCGCGCCACCTCCTCGCTGCTCCGGCTCCCGCGCCGCGCCGCCTCCTCGCTGCTCCGGCCTCCCGCGCGCTCATCCCGGCACAGGCAGTGACGTCATCAGGCCGCGCTACGTCTTACTTTCGGGGTACGTCTTACATTAGGCGACCTCCCTACGTCTTACTATCGGGGGTGTCTTACTATCGGGGAAACACAGTATTCCGAGGCTCAGAGAGAGACACCCATGCCCGTACGAGTGTTGTGCCTCTATAATAATACGCACAACAGCTCTAGGTGAGCACCTTTTCTATTTGTTTTTTAAATTGCTTTACTTCAGACGTGCTTTCACCATAGAGCGCCACCTCTGTGTTTTTCTTTCTGTTTTCCTATATTTGACACAGGTGTAATAGTGCTCTCCATAGTAAATGTGCCCCTCTTGGTAATAAAACCCATCTCTTGAGTAGTAATGTTCCCCAAACAGTTATAGTGCCCCCTTTTGTGTTCCCCAAGAAGTAAAACAGTGGTACCTCACTATAAGTCCACTTTGATGTAAGTCCAGCTTGGTTTAAGTCCTGTTTGTTTGGTATAGACAGTTGTTTGAGGTGGTTTGGACCAGCCTGGCTGCGGACGTGTAACAGAGGAGCTCGGCACAACTTTCAGCCGGTTATCTCAGGCGAGGACGAAGGATTTAGCAGCCTGTTGCTTCTAAAGTTGAGCACTGCTGTAGCCGCACAGACACTCCACACGGCTTACATCATAAAGCACTATCGGTCCTCACATAAGTGCCGTACCTCTAGAGGCGCTGTCTCCCCTGTATCTTTACACCCGATTCTCTCATCTCCTGCTCTGGTTTACTTGAGGAATAGACTGCATGGTATGCAACACTGTGTATGAGGGGGTTTGGGACTCTGGTGTACCTCTCTCACTAACCTTCCCGCCGACCCACTACCTTCAACTGTCTGCAGAGTCATGTTAATATAGCTCTGCTAAAACACAGTCACCTTGCAGCCGGCTACAGTTCATATTCCCTCCTATTACAGCTTCATCCAGGCTGCCTTTGGAGAACTCGAGTAGTATCGTGGATGATAAACAATAAACTATTATTATTATTATTATTATTATTATTATTATTATTATTATTATTAGAACATATTAAGTATTTTACCTTTATTTCCTATGGGAAAAGTTAGTTTGCTATAAGTCCAACAATCTGGAACGCATTAATGACTTATACCAAGGTACCACTGTATAGTGCTCCCCACAGACTAATTATGCTACCACATAGTATTCATATCCATTGTGTCCCCACAGTGTTTATGCCCAACCTTTAGGCTCCAACTCAGTGCTAGTGTCCCCCATTGTGCCCCCATACACTGCTGACATATATATTTTCCCCTATAGTGTTGCTTTGCGCCTTTACATACACAGTGCTGATTCCCCCCTTAATGCCAATCATCTCCTTTATGCCCCTACACAGTAGTGATGTCCACATTTGTGCCTCAACACAGCCCTCACATCCCACACAGCATTATTCCCCTTTTAAGTGATATCCTCTTTTTGCCACAGTATTTACATCACCCTCTGTGTCTTTTATTGCAGCTTCTTGATAGTGCCCCCAAAAATAGCACAATTGCATTTCACCTTACCCTACTTCTGTGGTAGGCACCAAAAGCCATCTCAGTCTATGTTATCTGGTGACTGGTGAAGGTGGTTTAATGCAGTGGTGTCAGATTGTGCTCTGAGTTGGGTGAACCTTGGGTGCCTGGGCTATGTGAACCATTGGGCTTTCTCACCACGACATTAGGAAATAACCCATTACCTGAAAATATGAAAAAGCAGAGTTATCAAGAATCCAAGTCCAGCCAGGAAATCTTGAAACTTGGAACTTCCATAGAAGTGATTGACGAGGACGGTGCTAGTGCTGCCTTCCTCATTCACATGCAGGGCCGGAACGCAGCGAGCTCTGGGCAGCCAGAGAAGAGAATTTTATCCCTCTAACTCAAATTGCTTTTTATATCAAAGCAAATTTTCACATACAAATTAATTGAAACATCATTAATCTGTTCAACCCCAAAAAACATCACAATGTGTTTTACATATTTATTAACAAACATGTACACTGGATAAATATACTGTATACAGTATAACAAAAGAGAATGTAAAGAAAAACTTTTTGAAGATGCTTCCGGAGATGGAGGAGATCGGTAAAGTTAATTTCTCCATTTTTTCCCTTCACTTAGGCTGGGTTCACCCAATATTGCTGTAATGGCAGATGGTTTGCAGAGCAGATTACTTGTTTAAAATTCATGGATGGTTTTTAGTAGGAGCTTTTGAGCAGGAGCTGCTGCAATGTACATCTGCTCTCCTTTACTCTTAACTTAAATATTTGCTCTTAACACAAAGCAAAAAAAAATGGACCAAGCTCTTATCTGACAATAGTCAAGACACTCTTAAAGGGGTTTTGCCACCATGTAATGTTGACGTGAGATCCTCCAAAATGGGTATTTAATCACTTTTCTAAATATATGTGATTACAAAAAGTGAAGACTCTGAGAGCTACAGCATTTCTCAATCCCACTTAGTTACCTGAAAGCTTCCACTAGACACGACCTAGGAGCTGACAGGCCGTGCTTGCGTGAAACACTTCTTATCTGATGACAGGGAAAATGAATGAGCTTTTAAGGGACAGGGAAAAAGTGCAAGGTATGAGCCTGTGTCTTGCTGTATTGAGAATCCACTGTTGTACTGTTATTATTTCACTTAAGTTTTGAGACGCTCCCTTATTCCTCACTCCTTGCTCACCCTCTCCCTCTCTCCCCTGCAGCCTTCATGACTCAGCATAATTTGTTTATATTCTACTCCTGTGCTGATAAGAGGTAAGTAACTGGCATCCTGGCAAATCCCCTTTAAGTCACGGTACCACTGTACTTTATTATACGATTTTAAGATTAATTCAATAATAAAAATCACTTTTTAATATTTCCTGACTGGACTTGGAGGGTGGATACCTCTTCCTTTTCATATTACAATGTGATCAGTGAAGCTGCTGATGTTTCCGAGCAACCAACAGCCACATGAGGTTTACCACTGATTTGGGTGAGCTGACAACACGTTTGCTATTTTGGGTTACCTGAAAATATCCCAATTCGCCTCTGCTACAGAGTCCTTCTTCTACTCATGCTGTGTCTGATATTGTGGCTTAGGTCCATTATTGTGGATGAGGCTGATCTGCAATTGCAATGCACAGATAAGAGTGACATGATGTCTGTAAGAGAGTAGGCCTTTTTTTTTAATAATCTTAGACAACCCAATTAATTCATATCAGTCCATGATCTGGAATATTTGTGGTTGGGGGTTGGTGGGTCAATGATAGGACATCAGTAGGACTTACCTTACCTGTTTGTTTTCGTCCATTCCCATCCTATACAAATTAATGGTACATAATTTTTTTGACAGAGCATTAGGCTGACATTTCATGGGTAGTGTCTGACAGGGCATGACTAATCTTCATTCATGTAAATATTTTCTAATGTTATCAGTCATGCCAGTGCAGACCACGATAAGCTGCCGACAGTCTTCTGCATGTAGGCATTATACATGGCTCAGCAGATAATGCTTTCCTGAGTCATTTTGTGTTTTATGGAGACTTTATCTCCAATTTCTGGTAATGGCTGAATTGTAAATATAGACGAGCCAGACGGGATGAAATGGACGACTGTCTGAAGTCGAATGGCTGGTGCAAATTGTGTTAATACTTCAAGGAGATCTCTAGTTTCTGGAAGTTTATCATTTGAAAAGCTCCATGTGAACATAATAACCGCACAATATAACATCATTATTATGTAAATGAAGTCACATAATGCAAATCTATCTGGATATATAAATAAAGGGAGTGATGAGGAAAACAATGAGCAATGTTAATGGTTAGATGCTTTAATGGTTTCTCTGACTCATTCTTATACATTTTAAATAGGAATAAGACTGCAAGATGAATCACCTCCTGCAGCGGGTACGGCATAGGGATCTCGGTAGAAATTTTGTGTAATTTTTACAATACAAATTAAAACAAAATGGAAAGAAAAATTAGATGTATTGAGAGTTACACAGGTTATGAAAATTCCCAAAGGGATAAAGTGGGTTTTACGACAGTTGAAATTTGGGTTTTTTAAACCCTGCAGAATCTTATGTGTATGGAAAACCCAATTGTCTCCTGGTGGCAGATGTCAGAGGAAAGACGGATCTGGTGTGCTGAATCTCAACATCCTTGGTTCCTCCCTGAGATAAGTCATCGGCAAAAGGCAGAATCCAGAAATGACAATGTATAATTGCGCATTGAAATAAAAGATAAGAAGCCAGTCTGGACAAAGTTTCTACTCATGTATCTAAAAAAAATTGTTTTGACTTCAGTCTTAGGGGCCCCAGTGTGGGTAACAACCCCCACTTGTGGCTTAAAGGGGTTGTCTCGCCACAAAAAAATTATTTTTTAACATGAGGGAAACACAAATGTAGATGTTTAAACATATTTGCGTTGTTCATTTTTTGTTTTTTCCCTTCGGCTTTTTTGGCCCCCCAAAGTGCCGACCTGTGTACTTCCCCCCCCTGCTGTTTGTTTATCGATCGAAGGGGGACGTCATCAACAGGTGGGGGGCGCAACAACTCCAACAGGGGATTTGTTTTTTCTGATCTTTAAAGACAAAAGACAGTATTTCTGTGTTTCTTTAATCGAAGCTTCCTTGGTCCGAAGGCATGAGTTTGTTTTATTCGAAGTCTGTATACATGGACTCATTTTCAATTACAGACGTTTTGACCAGGAAGGGCAGAAAAAAAGAAAACTTATTTATAATGCTCCTAGAAACTTTGAGATGAAACAACCCTTTAAAACAATAATACAGTAGGAGCGGATGGCAGATGTTTGCATTACAGGGGTTGAAAAAATATGAAAAATCAAACTCATCGGTTATTCCCAACTGCAATGGTGTATCTAGAAAAGAAGAATTTAAAAAAGGGATGTTTCCCCTCATGACTTTGATGGGAAAATTTAAAAGGGGTATGGTACCCAAAGCAGAGGGGGGACAATTTTCAAGAAGGGCCCCCCAAAAAGTTTTTGAAAGAAAAAGGTCCTTGCGCAAACTCTCCATTAGTTCTTTGGGGTTCTGAGTCAGCCAGGCATACAGCCAAAAAATTGGTTTGGAACACCCAATTTAATTTTGATGATGTATGTGCCTGTTTACCTTTAATAGCTGTCCTCTGAATGCTTGTGTGGTGCTGGGTTTCTCCCCCTTTCCTCTGAAAACAAAAAGATTGGGTATCAAAATTCAGCATACCCTATTCATTTCTCCACTAGCATCATCTATTGGAAAAGAGCAGGAATTCCTATAAGCACTAGTTGGGGTTCCGCGAAATCAAAAGGGGCGATTTTCTTTTTAAAATTTTTTATGGTCCCCTTTTGTGGGAAAAAGAGGCCCTATGGCAAGTGATCCATTAATGGAAAAAATTTCATGACAAAAAATCACCCTAATATAACCCAATCAAAACCATATACGAATCCAAAAAGGGTAAAACCTAACTTTATTAATTTTTTTTCTATAAAAAATTGTCAACCCCCTCAAAAATAGACAATACAAAAAGACACAAAAAATAAAAAGATGTTTCATATGTACTAAAACAGTGGTCAACAAGGGATTATTGACCCTATCATTTGACTTAGAGGTCCCTATCTATAATGTGGGGTAGTTGCTCCAAAAGGGGCACCCCCACTCCAGGGTTCTCGCCCTGTGGGCCTTTTTAACCGCTTTTTTCTTTTTCCCTCTTTTTTGCTTTAAATTTCTTTTCAAAAAATGTATTACGTTAAAAAACAAAATTTTGAAACTGCAATCTAGGAGCCCACCGGGGTTTCCTTCCCCTTGTGGGCCACTCCGAGCCTGGTCCTATTCCACCCTTTTTTGGGCAAGTACCCCACATTATAGGTAGCAACTTCTAGATGAAGTGATAGGGTCAATAATTCCCCTTTTTATCCCATTGGATTAGTTTATTTAAACCATCTTATTTGTAGTTTTTGTAGTGAGTATTTTTAAAGGGGGGGGAATTTTTAAAGGAAAAAATTAATAAATGTTAAGTTTTAACCTTTTTTTGGGTTCGTTTAAGGGGACGTAAGAACCCCAAAAAAATAAGAGAATCAAAAAATATTCAGCTAATGGATGGTCTACAGGCTTTAAAGCAGAAGATAGAATGCTTTGATATGAGAGATGTCCCATAGTTTTAGGAGACCATTTTAAGTTTACTTTCAGTTGACTGCAAGATACCAGCTTACAATGGATCTGCAATACATCTAGTAGAAAAATAGTTGATTAAACAAGAGTACACTAAACTTTTTTAAGAGTTCAAAGCAAAAAAAAATGTTATATACAGGTTTTGGGGCCTTTTTGATTTGGTCAACGGAACTGTGTTTCGGGACCTTAAAAAATTTTTCCCTTTGAGTGGAGTGCTGGTTTTTGCGATTAAAAGGCTTGTTTGGGGGCTGACTGTCCCAAAATTTTGTTGGGGAGTCAAGCATGGGGATGTTGGGATGGACTTTTTTCCCCCCCCTTCTAACATGCAGGGTAACTGAATATCCTCACATTTATCTTATGTCTTTGATCATTAGACTCCTAATTATTGGAATGCATACCCGAGGGGGGGGAAAAATTGTAAAAATGGACTTTTTAAATTCAAAGTGGAAACAAAGCAAATTATAGGTTTGGTCAGAAAGGCAGTGAGAGGGCTGGGAAGAAGATAGTAGTGCAGATATTTCTTCTGATCTTCATGGGCATAACTAGAATTCATAGAGCCCTATGGAAAAATAAGATGGGCCCAACCTCTAATGACTGGTAACTAAAATAGAAGTATAAGTGACAATAATTAATGTTATAAATAATACCAGATAGCCCACATTGTCATGCTCGGTAGCAGAAAGCCACAAACTTCTTATTTCCTACAGAGAGGTATATTGTTCTTGAAGCTGAATGAGGCCCCTCAGCCTCTGAGCCCCATATATGCTGTGTCTGCTATGGTTATAGTTACACCCATGCCTCTCTGTTTTGGGGTTAAAACTAAGGATAGGAATACATGGGACATGTCATGGTGTGGATATAGTTACGCCTCCTATACAACCACTTATGTTCACACCATGTATTTCACCATAAATAGGATGCAGAAAAGAGTAAAAGAGCAAAGAAATACCTTTAATAGGCTAATTGAGTAGATTTGGTGGTGAGCTTTCGAGAGTACTAGCTCTCTGCAGACATGATGTTTTTCAAGAAAATGAAAAATCACAGACACATTTTCTTGTATAACACCATGTCTGATGAAGAGAGCTGGTACTCTCGAAAGCTTACCATCATGTGACAAATGTAATGGGACATCTTTTTTCAGCTGAACCAGCTGATATTATTTTCACTAAGTGGCAGGATTGCTCTCCAGTTACTGATAGATTTCAGCAGGTGTCATGACTTTCCATGGATTTTTGCACCTCTCTTTCTTCATGTATTCAATACTTTTTTCCTGTTTAATCGTTCATTATGAGGGGCCGTCCGCACAGCACTGGTTTTCAGTCAGATTTTCATAAGGTCTTCGGATTTGAAAACCATCTATTAACCGACTGTCAACCCTCCTCATAGACTTTAATAGAAAATCCAAGCTGTAGTCTACACGGTTTAGATTTTTTGGCGGCAAATCTGACCATCTAAAAAAAAACTTAGAACATGTTCATTCTTCGTCCGGTTCAATGCAAATAAAACCACGACCAGAAACCACCCCCCTTTATGTTAAAAAACCCGACAAAATACCAGTTTGATAATCCGACCAGTGTTTTGTCAGTTCCATGTGGACATACCCTTATAGATAACTTAATTTATGGACATCTATGGTTTGATCTATTTGCCTGTGTGGACTACATGAGTTGTTACCCAGATCTGGGGAAAATTTCAATAGCACCTTTGGAAATATATTTACTTAGAAAATCAGTGACGTGTTCAATACTTATTTCCCTTGCTGTATTTCACTTGCTGACACTATATAATGACACACGGTTGGGAGATGGTTGGAGGGTCAAAAAAGCCAAAGAGATCTGAAAGTGATGAGGACACAAGGGCACCAAGAGAACCAGCACTTAGTGAATCTATCTGGGCATTGTCAGCTACATGAGGACATTGCCTTATGTACACAAATGCCACCGGTTTCACTTGGCATTGAAGTTTGACTTTACTTAGCAAGTTCTTGAGCTCTGAAATCAGCATCAAGTGTCTGGACTTTTACATTGAGGAGGGAATTAACACTAAAATGGTGTTTTGGATTGTTGGAGAGAGAGGAGATAAGAAGAATGAGATGAGAATGTATCTGTTATCTGATTGTATAGCAAAGTAGCTGAATTATCAAGGTATTATATTATCTCATTGCTATAGCAGGAGAATAAAAAATGACCCTAATTTTTTCCCATCTAAAAAATCAAAATAAATATACATTTTTGTGGTACAAAAAAGGGGTCATAAAAGGTAAATTTAATTACAGAATAAAAAAAATGGGTTTTTAAAAGGGTTCTTGTAAACCAGAAAATCTCGGAAAATAAAAAATACAAATGGGTTTTATATAAACAAAACTGGGTTTTTGAGCGATTGCGTTGGCTAGAGATTGCCCGATATCGATAGCCCGGGCCCCTATCGAAAAGGGTTTTTCGATATTTGAGCATCGATTAGGGCCGTTTTACCATTAAAGCTTTGGGAGAGCAAAAAAACACCTTCATTATTACCCCCAAAAAAGGCTGGAAAGCTAAATTAACACCACAATAGTCAAATGGAACGTGCTACATCTTGGGGAAAACCATTTAAATTTTTAAAAAGTCACAGAAAAAAAAAACACAGCCCCATTTACTACCCCTTTCTTGAAACCACACCCCTGACCCTTAAACCTGCATCACCCACAAAAAAAAAAAGTGCCAAAAGGAAAGTATTATTTGAAAAAATTCATGTTCCCCTTAAAACGGGACATTGAATACCCCGCCCCGGGAAACGCAGCGGGGGCCCCAAACCTGCATGACCCCCCCCTTTAAAAAGTGCCGAAAAAAGGGGAAGTCTTTCAACCACCATTTTATTTGGGAAACTGGACAATAACTAAAACTGCCCTTGTCCCCAGAATAAACCTTTAAAAACCTGTCGGGCCCCACATTTTAAAAAAGGGCCCAAAAAAAAAAGGGAAAATTTTCAACCCACCTTTTTTAGTTAAAACGGGAACCCTTTGGGCCCAAAAACCTGCCCTGGGCCACAGAAAGACCCAGGGCCGGATTTAAACAGTGGGTGCGGTGAGACCCCAAGGTGGCGCCCGGGCCCACTTTTTAACACGCGGGTTAAAAAAGGCCCTGTTTACGCAGCAACAAAAACTGTCGTGTTGAAGCAGAGTGGGGAAAGGGGAAATGTGAAAAGCCACCTTCCTCAGAACACATTAAAGCCCGGGGGTTTAAGCGCTTCCCACCCAGTATAGTGGGGACCCAAATTTAAAGTTTAAACTTGGAAATACTGGTGGTTAACGCCCCTGTTAAAAACCCCAGGTCCCCTTTTGCTTGGCTTACTTTTTTAAATTTTAACTCAACGTGCGGGAGGAAATTGCCCCTTTTGTATTTTGTTCTCTGTCCTTTTCTCCATACCCCCATGTCCTCTGAATAACCTCCCATCGGGGCAGTTTTCCTGTCCCTCCCTTGTAAAATTTCGGGGGAATTTTTTTTAAACCAGCTATTTTGAAAACATGAAAGGGTTTTTTAGTAGTTTTTATTCTAGAAAACTTTTTTTTTAAAATAGGTGGAATCCCCCATTTCTTTTTTTCCCTTTTTTTTCTTTGGGTTTTAAAAGGGGTTGCCCTCAATACAGGGATTGAAAGCTATGAAAAATTTTTTTCTTGCAAAAACAAGTTTTTTGCAATTTTGGGGCCAATTAACAGTGCCCCTACCTTTTCCCGGGGTTTCTGACAGCACCACCCCCCTTTTGACCCACATTGCCCAATTGAAAAGGGAAAAAAATTCTGTTAAAACAACTTTTTTTAAATTTGGCCCTGTTATAGTTCCCATGTACAGAAAAAATCCCCCCAAAAAATTCAAAGCAGGCCCCCTTTTTGGACCCCCTTTTTGGGGGAAAATTTTGTGAAGAACAAATGTCGGTTAAAAAAAAACATTTTTTAGAATAGGACCTTTTGGAAATTGCGGGCATGTCAAAGAAAAAATGCCCCCAAAAATTCAAAGCATGCCCCTTGACCACTTTGGACAATTGTGAAGAACAAATGTCTTTTAGAAACAACTTTTTTTGGGAATAGGCCTGTAGTATAATGCATGTCAAAGCAAAAGGGCCCCCAAAAAAATTAAAAGAAAATATTGAAGAGCCATTTGGGACAATTTTTGGAAAACAAATGCCCTTTTTTAGAAAAAATTTTTTTTTTTTATAATGGGAAACCCTTGTTTTGCTGCATTTCAAAGCAGCATGCCCCCAAAAATTATAAAAATGACTTCTCAGCCACTGTTAAAAATTGTGAGGGAGAAATCCCACTTAGAAGCCAAAATTTCTTTTTCCCAAAGGCCATAAATTATTGCTTTTATCTCAAAGAAAAATGACCCAAAAATTTAAAAAATTATAAATTTTAAGCCACTTTTAAAATTTGGGGGGGGAAATTTCCCAATTTTGGGAAGCCACATTTCTGTTAAAAAGGGAAACCAAAATTTATAGCTGTTTTCCCCACGGGAAACTGCCCCTCAAAATTTTTGATTTTTGGGAAAACCTTCTTAAAAAAAGTGATAAATGGAATCCGGTGTTGTCAAAAAAACCTTGCTGTCTTTTCCCAGTCCCCTACAGCAAAAAAGAAAAAAAAGGGGAAAAAGAAAAATAAAAATTGAAGAAAAGAAATGATCATTTTAAAAAAAGTTTTCAAGAGGACCTTTTCTTTTTTAAAAAAAGGAATGTGAAGTAGCCCGGCCAACTAATCGGTACCTGGGCAATTGGGGCCCACAACCCACATCAGAGATCCATCCCTGATTCATTTGATGAAAGTCAAACGTTTCCACATTACCCTGTGGAAAGCCGGATGCGTTTGTCGTAATGACACCTCGGCTGTCTGAAGGTCCGTAAAATATGCCCGGGGGTCCCGGGGCGGGAAAAAAACCACCCTCTATGGGTGCCCGACCAGCTCGGGCCTTTCCCCATTTTGGAAAACCCCGAAGTCTTTTGGGCCCCGGAACACATGCAAAAACATCGGGGGTTAAAGACGCAGATAGCCCCTTTGCACCAATGATTTTTAAGCTGTCTCTGTGGGGTTGGATGTGTCCCCTGCATTGCATGCGTTGGTGAGGGGAAAACAAAGATTGCCAGAGGGTCCCCCAAATTAGGCTTCCGCCCCCCTTTGCCTGTTCCCCGGGCTAGGTTTAAATTGGGCCCCTTACTGCTGTAAAACGTCGCGATGTTGTTCCCCCGTGACTTTTGGGGGAAGTAAAAGCAGACGAAAACAGAGGGTCCTCCAGTTGACCCAATAGAAGGGTCCCATTTTTTTGTTTTTTTCCCTCTCTATTTGGGTGGGGGGAAGGAAATCCCGGGATTTTTTTTTTTTTGTCCCCGGGGATCCAGGAGGGTGGCCCCCCAGTAATGTTTTTCATTTTGAGGGCCCCTTAAAAGTGGGGGGGATAAAGTTGGGGGAAAAAGGACATCCAACACTCATGGGGATGATGGAGCCTTGTTTTTCCCAACCCTCTGGGTGGGGGGCCCCATTAGCAAATGTTTCTTCCTCTTCTTCCCTCCTCCGCCTAAATTGGGCCCCAAAACCTTTTTCCCAAGGCAGGGACGTGGGGAAACCCGTCGGTGTCAGGAATACCTCCTCCTCCTCCTTTTGCCTCCGGCCCCGCTTCAACCACCCCTGATTTTGCCTGAGATGATGCCCCCTGAAGCGACCCGCCCCCTTTTTGCATTAGTTTGGGCCCCCGAACCATCCCAATGAAGCCGTTGAAATTTGGAAAAACTGTCGGGCCTTGTGGTTTTTTGAGGGAGAGAAAGGTCCTTTTCCGATCTGTGCCTTTCCCCCTCCCCCCTTTCGCTGGGGGGGACCTTTGTTTCAGAGTTTTAAACGATCGTTCCAAAAATAAGTTCCCCACAATGCTCATGCTGCAAGGGCATTTTTCCCCAAATGCCCTTTTTTGGTTTGGCTTTTTAAAAATTTGGAAGGGGAGGGTTTGAAAGGGGCTTTTCCCGCCCCCCACTCCGGTGGTTCAAAAAACCCCGGGGTCCGCACCGCTGCTTGTCGGGCCCCTGTGTCACTTCGTACGGGTTTAAATGGCTTTGCGCTGCTGCCACAATCGTTTGGGCATGGGGGAGGGAAAAATTTCCCTTTGCGTGTTCCACGTCAACAATGAGACGTTGACGGGGGGGGCCAGCAAACCTTTTGAAACCCGCAACCAGGGGGACAAAAGCGGGTGCGAAGGGCCGGAAAGGGGCAAAACTAAGACCTTGAGCCTTTTCGCGGGAAGCCCAAACCCCCCGGGTAGCTCTTTGGGAAATTTCGGGAAAGAAAAGGTTTAAAGACTTGTCCGGGGCAAGGGAGTGCTCCACCCTTTCCCGATTTTAAAGGGGGGGGGGAAAGCGGGATTTCGCCCTTTTTCCCCACCCCAAAACCTTCCCGGGGAACGGGTTCTTGTCACCCACCCCAAACCCTCGGTCTCTTTTGCTTAACCCTCCCCCAGCCCTGCCCTGTGTGTGGAACGGTCCCCAAATGGAAGATTAATTTTCAACACGGCCTGGGGGTTTTGGGGCACTTTATGCCACCAGGGCCTTGGGGGGAAAGACCCCCTGCACAACCCCTCCCGGTTTTTTTAAAGGGAGCGGGCGCCGACCCTAAAGAGCCCCCGGGCCCAACCCCCAGAGACATCCCCCCAGCCCACCCGTGAGCGTCACGGGAGATATAGGGGCCTTTGGGCCGGGCTTACTAGCCCCAATGTTCGGGGTGAGAGGATTTTTTGGGGACCAGATGCAGCCCAACTTTGCTTAAAATTTTAGATGAAAAACGTGGTGGCCGGGGCGGGAGGGGCTTTTTTTTGGCAAAAAAATTGCCTCTTGGCATTGGTATTGGGGGGGGCGGGGCCATAAACGTGGCAAAAACCATCGTTTTCCCCCCAGAGGAAAGGAACTTTTCCAAGGCCAAAACCCTGGCAATGCCGACATTCGGGTTTTTTTGGTTTTTGGGATGTTTTTGGTTTTAAAGTGTTTCTTTTTTTTTGCCCCCAAACCGGGAAGCCCAAAAGGGGGGGTGGCTGTAGACGGGCCCGGGCTGTCCCGGGTTGGGTGGGTAAAATGGGGGAAAAGGAAAAGGGGTAGGAGGGGGACTCTGGGGGGTGCGGGGGTTACTCCGGGGAGGGTTTGGAGGCTGAAGCGGAGGTGATCCCTGATCAGGGACCCCTGAGAGAAAGGGGCCAACTGGGAAACGCTTGGTGGTGGCGGAGGAGGGGCGGAGACAGAGGGTGTGAATTTGGTTGGAGGCCCGGCGTGGGATCTGGCCTTTTTTTTGGCCCAAAGGTGTTCCCCCCAATTTCAACTCATGCTTTTCCGCTGCATGTGCCTAGACATGTTGGGGGGTGGTTAACCATTAAAGGGTTTTCTTCCCTTTAAATTTGCGTTTACGGCAAAGGCGGCATATGCATGCTGGGTAAAATTCAGAGGCTTTGTCAAAGAAGGCCCAGCTTGAGGGGTCCTGGCCCCTTTTTGACGGCAAATAACCGAGGAGCGGGGTTTTTGCGTGACCGGGCCCTGGGGGAACCCTTATCAGGGGGACTTGGGCGAACCCGCCCTCCCCCTTTTTTGGGGCCCGGGGCCCCAAATTTTGAAAATACCCCATGTCTTCCCCCTCGTCCACTGATGAAGCGCTCGCAAGAAATTCTGGGGGAAAAGCCCAGGATGGCCCCCAAATTGTCGTTATCTTTCATTCATATCAAAACGGGTGACTTGGTCGTCCTGACTTTCTGCATCCAGAAGTTTGGGGTACAAGAAAGGGGGCCTGCAAGGCGTTTCCGGGCCCCCCCGGGTTTTTTTCCGATTGGGCCGGCTTCCTTCCCTCCTCTGTTGGGATCAGTTTAATGGGGTCAGAGCAGACTTAAAACATCCTCTTGATCTTTTTAACCCTGCCCCTTTGACCCCAACCCCCTTTTTTTTCAACAAAGAAAGGGCCGCATACAATGGATTTCCCAAAAGGGGGGGGGACCGAGTTTTTTCATTTGGGGTGCTTCCTTTTGGACGGGTGGGATGATTTGATGACGACATTTGTTTTCCGTGACTGCGGGTACCCAGGGGGTAAGGGAATGCTGAGCAGGTTGCATTAAACCCCCTGAAGGAACCCGATTGGCCCACGATGTTCCCTTTCTTAGATTTCACAGGGCCCCCAAACCCCCGATGACAGGCCTGACGGGCCTGCAACTGACGATCCGTGGAAAGCGTGTTTCGCCAGCACTGGAAGGAGCACCTTCTCCCCCGTACCCCAAACCTTTCCCTGTGCTACCCCCTCTTTTCTCGCTTACCACCTACCTTTCCCCTCCTTTTTAGAAATTAAAAATTTTAGGAAAAGGGATGGAAAGTTTTGGAAAGGGCCCCATTATTAAAAAAACGGCAAATCACATCTATTTTCAAAATTTCCCCCAATAAAAAAAATTGCTGGGGTTCAAAAATTTTTTTCTGCAAAGGGGTCTTTAACAAAACTGGGCTGGGAAAAGTCCAAAAAAAAACGTATTGTTATGTTTTGGGTTTTAAAAAACGGTTTTTTTTTTGCAAACCTTTTTAATTTTACCCCCTGGGAAAATAGAATTGCTGTTTTAAAATTTAAAGTGGATGCTGGTCATTTAAAAAATGCTGGGTGGTCAAAAGTCAAAAAAAAAACCCTAAATGTTATGTTTTCGTATGATAAAACGGTATTTTTTGCACCTTTCAATTCCCCTTTGGTGAATATTGAATTGCGTTTTTTAAAATTTACGTGGGGGGGTGCGTCAATGAAAATGCTGGGTGTGCAAAAGTCAAAAAACAAGTTTAAATTTTAAGTTTTCCCCTAAGTTTCACGGTATTTTTTTTTTCACCCTTTCCCAAAATTCCCCCCGTGGTTTACTAGAATTGCTGTTTTTTTGATTTAAGGGTTTATCGCGTCAAAAGAACAAAGCTGGGTGTGCAAAAGTCCAAAAAACACCCTAAAAATTATTTTTCGTAAAGATCACGTTTTTTTTGCCCCCCTTTTAATTTTACCTGTGGTGAATATAGAAATTTCTGTTTTTAAAATTTACGTGGGTGCTGCTTAAAAGAACAAATTTCTGGGGGGTGCAAAAGGGCAAAAAAACGTAACTGTTAGTTTTATATGTTTCACGGGATTTTTTTGCACCTTTTTAATTTTACCTGTGGGGAATATAGAATTGCTGTTTTAAGATTTTTAGGGGGAAGCTGCGGCAATGAACAAAAACCCGGGGGGTGAAAAAAATTTTAAAAAAAACGTAACTGTTTGTTTTGGGTTTTAAAAACGGTAAATTTTTTTCAAATTTCAAATTTACCTTGGGGGAATATAGAAAATTTCTGTTTTTTAAAATTTACGTGGATGCTGCGGGCAATGAAAAATGGGTGGGTTTCGCAAAAGTCAAAAAAAAACTAACGTGATGTTTTCCCTACGAAAAACACGGTATTTTTGGCAACCCAAAAAACCCGTACTGACTACAAAATTGCTGATTGTAATTTTTAAATGCAAGGGGGATTATAAAAAGTACAGGGGGAAAGGGTAAAAATTTAAAAAAAGGGAAAAACCCAAACTTTTAAATGGGATACTGATAAAAAAATGGATTTTTTTTACCCTAACAAAAGACCGCAGTTACTAGAAATGAGTGTTTCCAAAAATAAGTTAAAAGGGTTTCCCCAAAAAACCCCCGGAAAAAATTTCAATAGCCAAAAAATTAAAAAATAAAGTTTTTTCCATACAATTTTACACTAATCTTGGGGAACTTTATCCAGTGTTCCCTTTTTAGATTTTAAACTTGTCTGTTTTTTGCCCGCGGGCCCCCCCCCCCCCTGCCCCCGCCCGTGAATTTACAGCGGTAGATGCTGCTTTAAAATTTTTCTAGCCAACTAAAATAAAATCTTCAAAACTCCCAAAATAACTAAAATTGGGGAAAGGGTCACACTAATATAGAGGTTCTCTGTGCAGAAAAAGATAATTTCGTGACTGTTTGGGCCCCGGCGAACGCAAGGGCCCCATCCCAAAGAGACGCTTTAGGGGGAAAAGGGGGTGAAAAAAGGAAACCCCTGGGTTTTAGTTAAAAAGAGGTCATGGGGATTTTTCCACCAAACGCAACCAAAACACATCCCCCGTCATGACGTCCCCACCACATTTCACCCTGCTCTATTTTTGTAATCTGATTTTTTGGGCCCCCAAAATTACAGGAAAACCCGGGGAAAAAAAAAGGGGCGTTTTTAATAGATGAGGGTCAGTTTTAACCTTAAAAAATCGCATATCTGGAAAAATTTGGGGTCCCCCATTTAAAAACCCCCTTTCCGATTTCCAAAATTTTTTCGATAAAAAAACCTCAAAACTTTAAAAATAAAATTTAAAAATGCTGAAAAAAATATGGAAAGGTCCCGCATGAAAAAAAGCCAAAAAAGTTTCCCCCCCGCTTTGAGTTCTGGTCGGGCCGGGGCCCCCGGCCCCTTTCGGGCGAAAAACCGTGGTTTTTTACATAAAAGTTTAAAATTTGTGTTTTACTATGTGAACTGGGTTTTTTCCCTGCTATCCCCGATTGATTCCCGGGGGACGCCTAGGCCCGGGAAACCCTTTCCCGCATTTCCCCGGGTTAAACCCGGCTCCTTTATCCTGGTGATTGACAGCTCTACCTTTCCCATTGGGCTTCTGTTTCTTTCCCCCCCTTTTTGCCCTTTTTCCTTTGGGTTTTTTGGAAAAGGGATTTAAAGGGGTCTTCTGTTCCTCTCTTTGCCCGGTATACTGGGCCTTTCTGTCCTTTTTTTTCACCCGCTCTTTCTGTGCCCTCCCTTGGGTTTCCGTTTCTTTTGCTTGGATCACGTTTAATTTTTCTTTCCCTTTTGACTTTTGTACTGGGGTTCCCGTTAGTTACCCGAAAATTGGCTTGCTTGACCTTCCCATATTGTGTTTGTTTTGTTTTTTTGCGTCTTTGGGCTTCCCCCGCTATTCCGTATAGTGCTCAGTCTTCTGGTTGGGGGCCGACCTTTTAAGGGGGTCGGGCACCCCCAAAACAGGGAAAAAGGGGGGGTCAGTTTTCAGGGCCCCAAGCTTTTGTGTCTGTTCGTGCCCCCCCTGAAAGGAAACCCCCTTTCAAATTTTAACCCAGCCCATACCCAAAAATCAAACCCCTCCCCCGGGGATTCAATTTTGAGGGAACCCGGGTTTCGGGCCGATCGCTTTTAACCCATTGGGGAACTTTAGCCTTTTAGGGCATGGCGGGGCTTATTAATCAAGCTTGCAGCGTTCTGGGTACCATAAAAAAACCCGGGACCCCCGGGCTTGCCGCCCCCTCTGGGGTCCCTACCTGCCCCCGTTTTTTTTGGCCCCCTAGGGATTTCGTCATCATCAAGTGTTCTTTCCTATCGCTTTGACGGAAAAACCTGGGCAGGTTCCGAACCTTTAGGGAATCATGTAATTTATTTTTTTTGCTTCAATATTTTTTCCCCTGAGGGTGAGAAAGAGCGGTTTTTGTGTCTCTTCCCCCAGGGCCCCCCTCAGGATTGGCATTAGCTTTTAATCTGAAGCCCCTGAGGGGATCATGGAAAAATTTTTTTTGGCTTTAGGAACAGGTTTAAAGATAATCCCAACCCGGGGTGGCATGGGCGGAGATCATTTTCTATCTATTCCCGGCAAAGGAAACCGGTTTTTTTTTCGGTGAAGACTACTGTTTTCCCCGGGTTCCCCCAATGGGGGTAAAGTTGACCGGGTGGTTGGGCCCCCAAACCCCTGGAAAAACCCTTTTTAACAAGGGCTGGGGATCCGGAAGGATTAAAGGTCAGCCAAACCAATTCCCCAACCCCTGAGTGACTTTATGACTCTTTGCTGTGACTATATTAAAAGAAGGGCCCAAGGGAGAGACGCAGGGAAAAACAAAGGGGGTTTTTACCGCCCCGTCAAGTCAGGTTTCCTGAAAACCTCTTCTTCCTTTTTTGAGAGTTCTCTCTCCCCCCCCCCTCTCAGGCCCTTTTGGGAAGAAACCCCTGGGGTTGGGGCTTACGTCTGCTGCCCCAGGAGGAGACACCGTTTGGGAACGCCTTGTGCCTTTAATTTCGGGGAAACCTGACCCTTTTTCCCGAGAAACCCGTCCCATTAGGCCTAACTCACCCCAAGGGAAAACCCAACCTCTGCACAAGCCAGGAAGGTTAAAATCGGATGTACGGTAACCCCCCCTAACTCTGCTAACAAGTTTGTTTTTTCCCTTTTAACCTTAGTTTTTTGCTCCAAGACTTTTGCTTTTTCCCTGCCCTGAAAAAACTCGGGTCAGCTGCTAATTTCCTCAGTATGGCTGTTGCTAAAGCCTTGGGTTTTTAACCGTTTCCTTTGTTTTCCAAATTTTTTGTTCAGGTGTAATTTTTTTCACTAACCGGAGGAAGAATTTAAAAATTTTTTAAATGCTGAAAGGGCACTTTGAATTTTGGGGGGTTCGCATACTGAAAAAAATTTTTATTTTTTTCATGGGGGAAACTTCTGCAGAGATTAAATTTTTTGGGTTGCCCCCCGGGGT
Source organism: Phyllomedusa bahiana (assembly GCA_025379985.1). NCBI lineage: Eukaryota > Metazoa > Chordata > Amphibia > Anura > Hylidae > Phyllomedusa > Phyllomedusa bahiana. Next base: position 36,243 of record JAODAL010021608.1, read on the forward strand.
CCCCTCCATAATCCTGTTTTCCCACTGGAGGACCACTGAGTTGATCAAATGGGGGGGGCCCATTTTTCTCCCTTCTATTTGGGGGTCCATCCCCTTTGGGGTGTGCTGTGATTTTAATTTCTCAGGATATGTTTAAATGTAATTTGAATTCAATTTTGTCGTGATGGGGACCCTTGCTGATAATCGGCTCCAAAACCTTTCCCCAAGAAGGCGTTTCGACCTTTATTCCTGGTGCAAATCTCAACTTGTCTGCCCCGGGAAAGAGAATCCCTTTCTCAGTAAAATTGAGGAACCTGAAATTTCCTTAAACCGGTAAAACATTTTTGCAACCTTTTTTTTCTAATCCCGTGTCTTTGTCTGCCGACTCAGCAGATTGGGTTCTTCTGAACTGTTTCCCCTTTTTTTTGTGAGGATGATTTCCACCTCAGGTTTTTTCTGGCCCGTGCAGGGGAAAAAAATACAAAAATTTGAAACCGCCGGTTAAACCCTGTGCACAGTCTGGGCTGGAGGGCATAAAACTCTAAAAAACGCCCCAAATAAAAATCAAAAAACCCATAAAAACCGCCAAAAACCGACCAAAGTAAAGCCGTTTCCCAGTTCCTCTGCAAAACCGGCCCCCAAGCTGGAAAAAAGGAAGGTTACCCGGTCCATTCTTTTCTAAAAGAGGGTCTGTTGAAGGGGCCCCCGGGGGCCCCTAAAAGGGGGGGGGACTGTTTTGATCATTTCCAGAAAGTAACCCCCGCTTTGAGTTCTGGTCGCCACCCCCGGCCGTTGGCGACAAAAAGGCCCCGGGGTTTTTTTACAAAAAAGTTTACATTTTTGGTTTTTATAGTGTGAAATGGGTTTTCTTCCCCCCTTTTTCCCGATTGATTCCCGGCCGAAACCCCAAAGGCCCGGAATCTTCCACACTCCCCGGGTTAAAACCCGGGTCCCTTTATTTCCCGGTGATTAACCCGCTCTTTTCCTTCCCATCTGGTTTTTTGTTTTTCCTCCTAAGGCCCCTTTTTTTCCCTTTGGGTTTTTTTCTGGAAGGGGATTTAAGGGCCCCTTAGTCTCCTCTCTTTGCTGGTTATAATGGTCCTTTCCTGTTTTTGTCACCTACTCTATTCTGTGCCTCCCCCGGGTTTCCCGTACTCGTTGGATCACGTTATTTTTCTGCCCTTTTGACTTTGTACGCGTTTTCCCCTTATTACCGACTTGGCTTTCTTGAGTTCCCCCTATTGTGTTTGTATTGTTTTTTTGCGTCTTTTGTCTTTCCCCGCTATTCATTATTTCTCGTTTTTCTGGTTGGGGCCGACCCATTAAGGGTCGGGGGCCCCCAAAAAAGGGGAAAGGGGCCCGGGGTTTTGTTTTTTTTTTTTTTTTTTTTTTTAATTTTTTTTTTTTTTTTTTTTGGGTTTTTTTTTTTTTTTTTTTTTTTTTTTTTTTTTTTTTTTTTTTTTTGTTTATTTTTTTTTTTTTTTTTTTTTTTTTTTTTTTTTTTTTTTTTTTTTTTTTTTTTTTTTTTATTTTTTTTTTTTTTTTTTTTTTTTTTTTTTTTTTTTTTTTTTTTTTTTTTTTTTTTTTTTTTTTTTTTTTTTTTTTTTTTTTTTTTTTTTTTTAATTTTTTTTTTTTTTTTTTTTTTTTTTTGGTTCTTTTTTTGTTTTTTTTTTTTTGTTTTTTTTTTTTTTTTTTTTTTTTTTTTTTTTTTTTTTGTTGTTTTTTTTTGTTTTTGGTTGGTGGTTGTTGTTTTGTTTGTTTTTTTTTTTGTTTTTTTTTTTTTTTTTTTTATTTGTTTTTTTTGAATTTTTTTTTTTTTTTTTTTTTTTTTTTTTTTTTTTTTTTTTTTTTTTTATTTTTTTTTTTTTTTTCTTTTTTTTTTTTTTTTTTTATATTTTGTGTGTTTTTTTTATTTTTGATTTTTTTTTTTTTTTTTTTTTTTTTTTTTTTTTTTTTTTTTTTGGATAGGAAACCCCAAGCGTCCGTTTTTTTCTTTGGGTACAACCCTTGGGCCTTTTTTGGGAATTTGGACAAAATTCCTGGGTATGGATTGCCCTTACCCAAAGGAGGGATTTTGGGAATGGAGTTTTTAACTAAATTAACCTTTCCCAAAACTGGGGTTACCTTGGGCCCCCAATTTATCCTTGGGGGCCCCCACCATTACCAAAAAAATGGATTTTATCCTTGGGGCCCCCCGGGGTAAAGGGTTGGGGGCCTTTAAAATATTTAAAGAAAAATTAAGATGGGTCGGTTTCCACCCTTTTTCCTTGGCCCTTTTTCCCCAGGGGAAAGAAAGGGGAAGTAAAGGACTGACCCGGGTTTTTCCCTTTTCCCCTAGGAAAAAAATTTTTAAAACCTTTTTCCAGGAAAGGGGTTTTGGAAACCTTTTAAAAAAATAGAAAAAAAAATTAAAAAGGGGTTTTAACTAATATTTTATTTTTATAAAAAGGGCCCCAAAGGGGTGAATAAATTGTAAATTTCCTTTAAGAATCAAAATGGTTTTTTAAAGCAAAATTTTTCTTATATTTTAGTTTTACAATTTTTTTTGGGGGACTAGTAAATTTTAATTTAAAGGTGAAATAGGGGGAAAAAATTATTAAATTATATGCCCAAATAAAAATTTAATGGTGAAAAAATTTCTAAAAAAGAGGGAAAAATAAATGGGTTTTTTTGGAAAACCCCCATTTCATTCAATACAAAGGGGAATTTGTAGTTTTTCAACAAAAAAACCCCAAATAACTGTTAAAAAAAAAAATCCCAAAAAGCCCCCAAAACCAAAAAAGGAATTTTTTCACATCTTTCCAAAGGGAAATTTAAATAACTTGAATGGTCGTAGACCCACCATTTATGTACACGTATGCTTGTTTACTTCAGTGGGATGATGGGAGTAGGCCACTGACAGTCATCTATCTCCCATGAGGAACAAATAATCCAACATCTGCTTCCAGGAAAGAGATGAGTGGCCACCATATACATTAAATCATGATAAAATCAGCTGTTTCATCTAATATGTATTTCCACCCTAAAAAGCAAAGACTGAGGATACAATAGTATCTATCCTAAGCCACCATCAAACATGTTCAAAGCAACTGCTTATAGTCAGTTGTACAGTATAGGAGGACGTGAGTCAAACTCAATGTAAATGGTGAAATCCATGATGGAAAAGATTATCAAGATCATATGGCAAATAAACCCATTTACACTGCGTGTTATTTACGTAAAAAGAGGAAAATATGGGTCTTCAGGAAACCCACCCATATCATTCACTGACAGGAACATTAGCTAGCATTATCAGAAAGCCAAGCCACTAGACTGAAAATATAAAAATCAATGCAAAACTCAAGGACAAGGAATGTACACATCTCAAAAGAACATTTAAATCCTGTGGTTAACCAGACTGTGCTATCTGTAAACCACCATCAAGGTCATATAAAAACATTACACCAACAGTCATAGAGGAGACAGGATAAAGAAGGAATGATAGTCATTGCATAAGTAGGAGAACTGCAAGCAAAATTCAGATTTACTTCACAGTAAATGAAACTTCAATACTAATAATGCCAGACACTTAACGGTTATGTCAGACTTGGACTGGTGTACAAGAGAACAGGGGAGATACCCGCTGGGCCTATGGGCATGACAGGCCTGGGGCTGAATTTCAGATAGAAAGGCAGAAAGCAATAGGCAGAGTACAAGAGTAATGTATAGTATGTGCAGCCTTGTACAGTGGTTGTAGGATGGGCCCCAAGAATTAAGTCCACAGGTGGGCCCCAGACACTCCAGTCTGACACCGACCTATGTCCATCTTTGCCACTATGATAGTACTGTTTCAATAGATCTGAAAGTGATTTTTAAAGAGAATCTGTCACATAGATTATGCCCCTTTTGCTGAGGACAGCACAAGCTAGTGACAGACCTACTGTTTCCAGCGCTGTGTCCCTTAGGGTATGTCCACACAGCTTATTTTGGCGCGTGTTTCACCGCGTGTTGCACGTTATAAGTGGTGAAATGTGCGCCGCAATTACAGTAATCCTATGGGTTATGCATCATCCCCCCGCGCGTACAATACGATCGTATTGTACGTGCGGGGGGAGAATTGACATGTCAATTGTTAGCAGCAAATACGCGCCACTGACAATGCATGTCAATGGGGCTGGCGGGCTGATCAGCGCATGCTTCCAAAGCACCAGGCGTATTGCGTCGCGTAATATACCTGTGGGAACATTCCCTAATTCCGTAAGATTCAGCAGTTTCAAAGCATTTAAAGCTCAAATCTGGCAGTTTGCAGCCTGTTCTGCCAGAGAAGAGTCCAGCTTATTCATGAGATGGTGGTATCCCTGCCCACCCATGTCTAGCCCCACCCAACCACGGCTGATTCAGTACTATTACTTTGAATAAATAGAAACTTGTGAATAACCGGCAGGTGGGTGTGGCTAGCCACCTATGGCATGGCTAATACCAGTTTATGAATAAGCTGGACTCTGGCAGAGCAGGCTGTAATCTGCCGGATTTAAAGGGGTTGTCTCACTACATTGATTCATCTCACCTCAGCCCTGTTTTCTTGGTTTCATTTTGAATTCAGGGGGGTGTTTACTTTCTTCTAATAGGCTGCAGTAGAAGCTAGGTCTGTAGCTATAGCAACCAGTGCTGGCAGTCTATCAGGAGAGAGTAAACAGGTCTGTAGCTATAGCGACCTGAGGAGCTGATGCAGCCCATACAAGAGGGGATATCTAGGAAAAGGTAGGACACTGTTAGTGGATATATATTACAAAGTGACTTTTTTTTGTAAGATCTTTAGCATAAAAAGCAAACCTTGTAGTGAGACAACCCCTTTAAGCATTAAGGGCGATATGTATGTATTTTGTCACCCAGGTGCCATTTTTTGCACGCATTAGTAGCGTAGAATGCACCTAAATCTATGAACCTGTTCTACTGTGGTTCATAGATTTAGCGCTTTCTAACTATAAAGCGACAATTCAGGCTCAGGTAAACCACTTTGAATGTGCTCTACCTGTTCCAGTAGTAATGCACCTGGATTTGCCGTACTGAATGTGTAGAATCGTACGGTTGTAGTGTGACACGCCTCCAGCACACCCCCAATCTCAGGTGCATTACAAAGTGCTGTGGGCGCTCTGTAAAGCGCCTGATACTGGAGTGCGCCTGGTTCCAAATATAGTGAACAGGGCTGCGCCAGTTTATGGGCTGAGAGGAAGCCAGATTATTGGTGCAGCCCCATTCATACATGTCGCCCTAAATGCTCTAAAATTTCTGCACCTTACAAAATAAGCAACACAAAGCTGGAAACAGCATGTCTGCCACTAGCTTGTGCTGTTCTCAGCAAGGACAGCATAACCTATGTAAGCTATACAACACAAAACCAGTATCTATGTACCTGTAGAAACCAGTCTGAAACTAAACAACACAATATAACAATATACCAATGCAAGGCACTACTGATAAAAAATTTAATTTTATTCAATACTAAAAATACACATTTTAAAGCACAAATACCACAGGGTTTGTAGTCTGTTGTCATGGAGACACATCATTCTGCCTAGGCGATGTAGATCCGAAAGAGTAGGATATTTTTAATAAATACTAATTATAAAGTTCTTTGGTGTTAACGTCATTTTAAGATGCACTGGAGACTTTTATAAAACTGTTATACAAGTGTCAGAAATTTCACAAAAGTTGTGGTGACCTTTAAAGGGATGTCATAGAGAACGTTATGTGCCAGTAGCTCTTCTTCTTGAAGACGCAGGACGACCATGTATTACATAGTAAGCTTGTGTTGTGTTTTGGATTCGGATCAGTGTCAAATTCAACTCTAGTGTTTAAAGGGGTTGTATCATTTAATTAAATGGTCTTCAGAATAAGGGGACAGTGAAAACAAACAACTTTGCAATTGGATGTAATTTGCAGAGCTGTCTTGTATTCACAGTTTTCCTTATCTTCTGTTTACACTGATCTCCAGTGCTGGTCGGATCCCACCTCCTTGCATTTCACTAGCTGAGAGCTCATTTACATTCTGTTCAGCCCCTGGTCGGCCGTATTCACGGAGCTTGCATTCCTGCCTCTCACTCAAAGTAAGGGACCGGCACATTTTCACTCTGCACAGCCAGAAGAAACAGAATAACACTGCAGGACTTCTATAATCAGGAAACAGCACAATTGTGTGTCGATCCCTGCCTCTCCTGCATAGAAGGGAGATCTGTGCTGTTCATAGAAAGCGGAGATCAGTGCTCAGTCTAGATTGAATGCAGCCTGTGGTATGTATACAGCTCTTACAAAATAAGACTGCAGGGAGAGACACAGTGACATGTGGACTCAGAGAGGGGGGGGGGGCGGTCTCGGGAGCCAGCATGAACAGTGAAGGGGGGATAATGTCACCCAGCTGGGAGGGGAAGAAATGCCCCTGCATTTCTGGAGTTGAGAAGCTGAGAGCAGTATGAATCAGCCGAACTAAAGAAGCGATACATCCCCTTTAAGAGCTAACTTACCGTTACCCAATACCCGTTACCCTGGTGCTGCCTATTGTTAGTAACATCTACTCAAGAGATAATGTGACGTCAGACTGGCAGTTAGGCTGCACTGAAAGCACAGAAGGACCAGGGAGAATGGTATGTTAAAGGGGTTGTCTCACTACAAGGATTGCTTTCTATGTTAAACATCTTACAAAAACAAGTCACTTTACAATATGTGTCCATTAACAGTGTCCTACCTATTCCTAGATATCCCCTCTGTATGGGCTGTATCAGCTTCTGTGGTTGCTATAGCTACAGACCTGGCTTATACTGCAGCCTAGTGGAAGCCAGTAAACACGCCCCTGAATTCAAAGTGAAATCAAGAAAAGATGAATCCATGTAGTGAGACAACCCCTTTAACCCTTAGAAGCCAATAAGAACCCTAACTTAGGGTTAGGGATAGTATTAGAGACAGTATTAGGGCTCGAGTTAGGGCTAGAGGAAAATTTACAGGTTTGGGAGAAATGTTGTACAGTTTTGAACAGAACAGGACACTGTTTGAACATCACTATGAACAGCCAATTATCAGGATTGCTGACATGCACTACATCTGTACTGTAAGGGCTGCAACATCAGCTATTTGCTGGGGCCTTGGGAGCTGGACTCGTGGCAGTCATCTGATGACTATGGCTTCTCCCATACTTAAGGGTTTGTAATGAGCTCTTTAAGTAGTTATTCTGGCTAGGGAAAACGCAGAAATTAGATTATGCCGAGAATGTCCTGCTTTTGAACTAATTCACAGTGTTTCAATTTGAAACAGATGGTGTTTGTCACTTTGATGTTAATTTCCATCTGTTTATAAACAACTTCAAGTTTAACATATTGCATAGCATGTGTCCTGCTTTCAAGCTCTTCTGCCACATTCAACACTAGAGAAACCTGAAATGTGAGTCACGCTGGAAGCACAAGTTGTTCTGTGGTCATTAGGTATTGTGTTATCATTTGTTTGTGCAGAAATATGCTTTGATTAGCTATTGGAATGGCATCTGCTTTGAGTCGCATTGCACTGGATAAAAATTAGTTAACCCCAAAAAATAAGAGATGTATTTCCCAGTTATCATATTAGATGAAAGATTGAAAAAGGGGGGGCATTGTTATAGAAATCACGTCATTCGCTTGCTTTGTCCTGTCAGTCTTCGGAATTGTTATGTAAATCATTAAAATTTTTTTTGGGTGACCCTTAATGTAAATGATCTAAAGGATTGCTTGTGTGCTTGATGAAGGCCAAAATTGCGAGGGTGCAGCGATAAATATTATTTATCATTCATCATCATCATAATAATAATTCTAACAATAATTAATAAAAATAATAACAATAAAATTTAACAAAATAAATATAAAATTTTAACAAAAATAAAAACAACAAAAAAAAAAACAAAAATAATTATAACAATAAAAAATAATTATTATTTTATAACCCAAAACTAATACTAATAAAATTTTAAAAATATAATCTAATATAAAAATATTAATAACAATAAAAAAATAATTATAACAATAATGTTTTTTTTGTTAAAGTAAAACAAAAACCAAGGTATATTACGGTCAATGCATGAACTATAGGGCTGTTGAGCCAAAAAAAAAGCAAAAACCAGTCCGTTTTTATACAAAGTATTTGTTTTATGAAAATTTTTTTTTAATGCCCCTATATTTTTTGGGGGTTCAATTATTTACAAAAATTTGAAGCCTGTATTCCAGGTAGTGTGGTGGAGGTTGTCCTACTATGCGCTGGTTTAGGAAGGAGGAGTTCCCTTGAAACGTTTCTTGGCCCCGGGACACTCGGCTTTTGGGGAGGCATATGAAACCACTCTCCCAGTTAGTATGGACTGTATGTATTGCGGTTAGCTCAAGCTATGTAAGTAAACATCTATTTCATGGAAAAAAGGCTTCATATTTGTAAAGTAAAATTTGAACCCAAAAAAATATTTGGGCATTTAAAATATTTTATTAAAAAAATGTTTGTATATAAGGGGCTGGATTGTTTCTTTTTGGCTAAAAAAGTTTTTCCCCGGGTTTAAATGGAAGAAAAAGCCCTTTGCCTAGTCCGATCCCTGTTCCATGTGCAAAATTACTTTAAGCGTGAAAAACGGTTTTGAACTAGAGACTGGAACTCTGGGGCAACACAGGCCCTTTTGCTAGGGGGAAAATAAACAGATGCAGGTAATTGCTGAGCTTTGCTCCACACTCCGCACTAGGGGAGAACAAAATTGATAAAAAATGCACTTGAATTGTTTACCTTTTACTCAGATACGGAGGGTGTCTGTATTTTTTGTTGGACATGTTTTTTACCAGAGGGGTTCGGCTTCATTCAGGTCAGACAACCCCTTTGTTCAAGGATTTCAAAATCTTTAACAAGGAGAAGAAGGAGGGCCAAAGTTGGGAGGAAGTAAATTAATTTAAAACCAGCAAAATTTGGGGTTTTTTGTTTTCGGGCAAAGAGAAACAGTTTTAAACGAGTACTGCCAGAAAGGCGACGCACAGGAAGGAAAATTTAAAACTCAGGGACCAACTTTAAATTTTGTTTTTTTTAGGGGCAAAACCCTTTAAATAAGCAAAGTTTAAAGTACAAAACTATTTCGCTTTTCGTTCTATGTGCGACATGTATGAATTTTGGCTTGCCCAATCGAATTTAGCGCGTAAGGGCTGTAAAGCATAGTACACCAATTAAACTGCATTAAGGCACCTTTTGTTCGCCCTTTCTATATGCAATTTTTAATACAGCAACCCCCCCCCTCATGCAAAAAAAGGGTATGAGTGGTTGTTTATCGGTATTTTTGCATTTGTTTCAATCCCCATTATTCACTGTGGCTTTTCTGAAATATGGTTTTAAAAATTATTAAATTCAATGTGCAGTTTTTTATCACCCTTTTTTTCCCCCCTTTGTGGAGGGGGGGTTTTTGTGCACTTTTCCCTTCCGAAATTTCCCCTGCCCCCTGTTTATTTTTCCCCCAAGTAGCCGGGCGCCGTGTTCCCCTTTTCTGGGTTTTCAGTCTCTGCCCAGCCATTGAGCTGAAATTTTGGGCCCTTTTGTTTTTTTCCTGAGAAAAAATTTGCCCCTTTTTTTCCCTTTTATTTAGATAGCAGCATCAGTTTTTGCGGGCACTTTAAAAATGGTTTTTTTAAATTTGGTTGGGCATCTTTTTGATGACTTAAAGGGGGTTGTCTCATTCAAGGATTGCTTTTTATTTTTAAGTTCTTGAAAAAAAAAGCCCACTTGAAAATATGTGTCCTTTAAACCCAGGTCCTACCTTTCCCTAGATACCCCTTTTGTATGGGCTGCATCATTTTTCCTCAGGTTTCCAAATGCTACGGGGCCTTTTTGATTCTTCCATAAAGGCTCCCACCACGGGGTTGCTAAAACTACAGCCCTGGCTTTACGGGAAAGCCTAGTAACCCCGGGAAAACCCCCCCTAAATTAAAAAATGAAACCAAGAAAATAGGACTAAAGGTAAGGGGGAAAATTTAATTACTGAGCCCAACCCCCCCTTAAAGAATATTCTTGTTTCATTGACCAGTTTGGGACATGTGGGGAATTTAGTAATTAAAAAGGGGAAAAATTACCAAATACATTGCTTTTTTGATCTTGCTTCTCTTCAGAGTTAGGAGTAGATCTTATCTTCTCTTTTGTAAACACATTTCCCTAGTTAGGGGCCCCTATTTTGTTCTTTCTTCTCTCTTACTGGTGGGAGCATTTGTTTGGAATGATGATACTTCTCTGTTTGTTTTCCCTTTTTCTTAAAAAAAACTTGACAGTTAAAAAAACTTAGACAGGGGAGATAAAAGTCCCTTTAAAGGGTGTCTTTTTTTTTTACTAAAAGTTATAAATCTTTAAAAAAAAATGCGTTTCCTATCATCACAAGCCCGCTCCACCCGGTTTAAATTTACATAGAAAAAAAAGGGAGAAGCTTTTTTTAAGTTATTTTTGAAATTCCCTGCGCTGTCAGTACGGGAAAAAAAAGGAAACCCAAGTTTTTTTTCCTTGAAATGCGGAGTTGTTTACATTACTTACTGACAATTTTTAAACCCTTAAAAAAACCAAAGACGTACCCTTTCGTCCGGGTTTTTTGGGGGTTAACGACCTGGACGTATGGTTACGTCCTGAGGTTCCCCCGGGGTTTTTCCCCGGACCATGATCGGCGCGGGTTTTCAGCTGATATTACGCTGACATCCCGCAGCTTTGGCCCCGACCCGGATCGCTCCGGGGGGGGGGGTTTAAACCCCCTTTAAATTTATGCGACGATCGGGGTCCCCAATAACTAAGGGAGAGCGGAGGAGATCGCTCCTCCTGCTTTCTTTTTCGGGGGGGGCGGGGCGCCCCACGGTTTTCCGGGCGATCCTTTGCGGCTCCTGCCTCCTTACGGAACCAGGGAAAGGGCAGAAAATGCCTTCCGGGTTTTTTCTTTGAGGGTCACGAGGCCGGGCCGTCCCCTTTTGGGGCACCCCCCGGCCCATCGGGGCTGACAGTTGTCATAGGAACCGGGGTTTTCATAGCAACAAGTTAGACTGTTTCCCCTATTGAATGGGGGAATCTAAGATCTCTATTCAAACCCCCTTAGGGGGAAAAGGGTAAAATAAAAAGGGTGAAAAGTGAAAAAAGAAAAAAAAGGGGAAAAAATGGTTAAAAAAAAACATGAAAAATAAAAAAAAAATGGTTACCCCCCCTTTTTCCCCCTTTACAAAGGGAAATTCCCCCCAAAAAAAGATCAAAAAATAAAATAAAGTACCCATATTTGGTTTTCCCCGGGGAACCTTTGCCCTAAAAATTTCCCAGGGTTTTTTAACCCTTTTCGTGAACCCCGTTAAAAAAATTAAAATAAAACAATCACAAAATTTTAAGATTTTTGTTAAACCCGCAGCACTTTAAAAGGAATAAAAAAGGGGAACAAAAACTCCTAGAAACGCCAAAAGTTGTCCCTTTTAAAATTTTTCGTTATCCCGAAAAAAAAAAGTCCTTATACAGCTCTGTAAAAGGAAAAAAAAAAAAATGTTATGCTTCAGAAGATGCGATGTTTAAAATATTGTTTTTACAACCTAAAAACATTTTTTTTTTTTTAAAAATGCTTCAACAAAAAAAAATTCTATTAAATAGGGTATGCCATAATTTTTTAGGCCCCCAAAGAGTAAAGCTAACTTATCACGGATACTGCAGGGTGAAAACCCCGGGTTTAAAAAAAAAAAATAAAAAACATTTTAGGATTGCGTATTTTTTTCCCCCCTGGCCTTTCCAAAAAAAAGGATTTAAAAAAGGGTCAAAAAAACCTTTTCCCCCCAAAAAATGATACTAATAAAAACGTTTAAATCATTTCCAAAAAACAAGTCCCCAAACCCCGCTCCCAACACAGAAAAATTTTAAAAAAAATTTTTTTTTTTGGCTCTCAGACTATGGCGATGAAAAAATTTTTTTCCTGGTTGAATAAAAGTGTTTTTTTTTGTTAAAAAGCAGGTTTAAAAAATAAAAAAATATACAAATTTGGGGATCGGTTTTAATTTATTGCCCCTGAGTAAAGCTACCATTTTATATATTTCCCTTACAGTGACGCTATAAAAAAAAAAAAAAAAAAACACTACCCAAAATTGCTGGATTTTGTTTTAAAAAATCTCAGGAAAAACCTTGAAAAATGAACCCTAGGATAAATGCACCCCCCATTATTGGGGGGTTCCCAATTTAAAAAATTCAAAATCATCCCGCAAAAAAACCCAAACCCATACCCCGCTTTCCCCACAGCAAAAAAAAAGAAAAATTTGGCTGGGCGGTTTTGGACAAAATTAAAAAACCCAAATTTTTTTTAGAACGTTTTTCTACTGTGTAAAAATAAATTTAAAAAGAAAAACCCATTTTAAAAAATTTTTTCAATTTTTAAATTTTACCCAAAACCCCCCCTTTGTTTAAATTATCACATCATTTTTCATGCACGGCGAAGTGTAAAATTTAAACTCAAAAAAAAATGAACGAACGCGTTTTTTTCCCCCTTTTTCCCTTTTTCCCCCGCTAAAAAAAAAAAATAAAGGAACACCCTTTCATCCAAAAAAGCACAGTCACCCCTTTGTTTAGATCCCTATGGGTTTTTGAAACCCAAAAAGGGGCGACTTCTGGGAAGGGGTTTGCCTTTTTTCTGTACTTTTTGGGGGCTTTGCAAATGCGACATGGGCCCCCCCCAAAATTTTGGTTTCCAAAAACCAAATAGCGCCCCCCCTCTTATAAAGCCCTGCCCTGCGCCCCCCAAAAACAGGGTTTAAACCCCCATGTTGGGTATTGGGCCCAAATTGGAAGAAATTGCTTAACAAAGTTTTTTGGGTTTTTTTTTTCCAGGGGTTCCCTTTTTATATATAAAAACTTTTAAACTAAAAATTGGGAGATTTAATTTTAAAAAAATTTTTTTTTAATTTTCACCCGCCTTATGCTAAAAAAAAATTTTTTTTAATTTCCTGTGGGGTCTATAAATTCCAATGCCCCCCCTGGATATATTTATTAAGGGGTGTTTGTTTCCAAAATTTCGGGCTTTTTGGGGTGTTTATTAAGTTTTAGCACCTTAGGGTGTCCCCAAACCTGAAATGGCCCCCTAAAAAAAAATTTGTTTTTGAAAAAGAGACCCCGAGTATAGTAGGGGCTTCCTATTCTGGGGGGTTTATGGGGGGCCCCCAAAAAATAAATTTGGGGCCCCATTTTGGGGGTATCTCTAAAAAAGGAGACCTGGGGGGGAATTGATTTTAAATTTCATTTTCCTAGTCAAAAATTTTCCGTATTCCGTGAATTTAAAGGAAAAAATAAATTTAAAAAACTGCAAAAAAAAAGGGGGAATTTTTAATTTCCCCCCTCCCCCTTTCCCTTTAAATTTTTGTGGGAAAAATTAAAAGGGGTTTTCCCAAAAATTTCCTAAATGGTTGTAAATACGTTAAGGGGGCTTTTTTTTCTCAGATGGGTCATTATGGGGGGGGATCTAAAAATGCAGGCCCTCAAAGGGCCCTTTAGGGAAAGGAAACGGGGGGTCCCCCCAAAAAAAAAGTATATTGAAATTTTCTTTAAAAGGTGAAATTTTCTACTAAAATTTTTAAGCCCCCTAATGTCGTAAAAAAAAAAAAGGGCATTTAAAAAATGGGTGCCCCCCTTTTAGTGGAAATTGGTAGATGCTGTTATAAAAAAAATTTTGTGGTGAATAATTATCTGTCTTTCACGCAGAAATTTTGGGAAATTTCAAAATCCTTAATTTTTCCAAAATTTTTAGGGAAATTTTTTTTTATTTTTCACCCAAACAAACAAGGATTGTAGGATAAAATTTTTTTAAATTCTTAAAACACAATGTGCCGAGAAAAATATCCTTAATCACATGGATAGGTAAAAGTGTCAAAAAAATTAAATTTTCACTTTTAAAAGGACACATGTCAGATTTCAAAAATAGGGGTGTGTCAGGGGGTCCCAAACAGGGTGGGGGGGCCTTTTAAAGGGGGTTTAAAACCTTTAGAAACTCTTTAGCCCTTTTGAATACAGTTTTCAAACCTTCTGAAACTCATTTCACGGGAAAGGGGGCGTTCCCACCAAAGACAAAATTTGGGCGGATTCTCCGACCGGATTTTTGTCTTTTTTGAGGGGTAAAGGGGCGGCTTTTGTCTGCGGTTTTCGGATTCAAATTTACCCCCCTTTACACCCCCCATGTTTATGTTTTCCCCAAAACCCGGGGGGGAAGCGAAAGAACTTTTCTAAGTTTTTAAGAAAAGCCCGGCCCGTGTCCAAAAAAACCCTTTTCTGGCGGAAAATTTCCCTGCGTGTGGACAGCTGCACCAAATTTTTATTTAAATAAATGTAAAAGGGGAAGGCGGTTTTAAAGATGCCCTTTTTAAATCCGAAAACCCTTACGGGAAAATGAAAACCCATGCCCTGAGGAAAACACGGCTTATTTTGGGATGGGGTTTTTGCCCGTAATTCGCGCCCTTTCTGCCGGGGAATTTTTCGGGGCTGAAATCCGTCCCGTCATTACGGTAATTTCCCCCAGTTTCCCTAAAAGAATTTTGGGTTCCGTTCCTCTCCCCGTTCCAAAATAGGCGAGCCCGGGGGAGAAAAGTTTACAATTTCACCTTATCCCGGCGGTATAGCCCTGGGTAATTAAGGGTTTTGGGGGGCCCGGGGAAATGCCCTTTTTCCCCCCCCCCCCTCGCACCTCCCCCCTTTCGAGCCACGGCGTAAATTTCGGGGCGAAAAAAAACCCCTTTTCCCCCAATTAAGCCCGTGAAATAAAACCGTATGAAATCGGCCCCAACAGGAATAGCTAGGGATAGCAAGTCTGATTTTGTTGAATTTTCTTTAGAACTGAAATTAAATTTTTAGGAAGTGTGAATCTCAAGCGGGCCCGTGGCTCATTTGAAACCCCTTTTAAATTAAAAGATTATTTGTGACCCAAAAATCTCTTGATTAAATGTATTAAAAATGGGCCGGGCTTTAATCTGGTAAATTAAAGAAGTATTTTTAAAACACAAAAAAGTTTTTTTGGGGATCTGAATTTTTAGGGTCTTTCCTTTTTTGCCATCGATAGGCAATCAATATAAAATCTATGGGGGCAGATTTGGCAACCCCACTGATTAGCTGTTTAAAGGAGGCATGTGCATTTGGGTGAGTGCTTGCTCCTCTTAATTGTTAGATGTGTCACTACAAAATGACGTGTTGTTAAAATCAAGTTTTTATGTTAAACATATTTTTAAAAATGTTTTACATTTTTATTTCTTTATATATTTTCTTTTCTTTTCTTTAATTTTTTCAGTTCCTTTTCCCATACATGTTGACATTAAAACTTCAATAAATGTTTTTCCAAAAAGGTCATGTTTAGTTTTAACACCAGGGGATTGGGAAAATTGCAAAAAAAAAAAAAAAAAAAAATTTGGGGTTTTGGGCACCCTTTTAAATCCTAATTTTTTCTGCTAACCCTAATCTTAAATTGGGGTTATGGTTAGGAATTTTACTCGTGAATTTATGGTTCTGCAGCATGTCCGGTTGGCTTCACTTCCGGCTTCATGTTACTTCCGGGTAATGTAACAAAGGGTTTTTTTTAAAAAGGGGTTTGGGTTAAAAGGAAAATTTCCCTTACCCGAAATGACTTGGAATGGGGAAAAAGGTTTTGACCCGATGTGCAGAAAATGCCCCCAAAAATTAAAGGGGTTTTTCCCACTTAGACTTTTTTTGATTTAGATAGGGTATGCCATCAAATTTTAAAGGGGGGGGTTCCCCCTCTAATTTCTTAATTTAGGAACGAGCCCCCAAAAGGTTTTTTCTCCCGATTTGGGAAAATCATTCGCTATTGGGGGAATTAAAAATTCTTTTGTTTTTATGGAAAAGTTGTAAATACATTGTGGGGTATGTTTAGCCCGTACTCAGAAAAGAATGGAGGTGTTGTTGCAAGCTTTTGGGGGGCTGGGCCTTCCTGAGGGATAATTTCAGGGGCCCCTTTCCAAGTTTAGGGGTGGGAAAACCCCCCTATAAGTTTTAATGGGCCCCAAACTAAGTATATGGGGGGGAAAAAACTTTAAAAACCCTAACTCTAATTAAGGGTTACAGTAGATTTTTGGGTGATTAATAAAAAAAAAAATTCACAACAATTTTCACCACATTCAATTCAGGTTGACCAGATATAAATAGCTGAGATTCAAGGGTTTAAAAAGGGTTTAAAAATTTACATTGGCCCCCAAACTTAAAATGAACCCCCTACCCCAACAGCGTCACCTTTTTGTTTTTCGGATCTTTTTAGCAGTGATCACACTTTCAACACACCCAGTATTACAGTGAAATAGAAAACTTACTGTATATACAGATAACATAAGATCCACCATTCTTCCCTTTTTCAAGGGGACAGAGCAAACCCACAACACTTTTCCCCCTAGAATTTAAAGAGTATCTCCAGCTAAAGCTTCCCATGTTCTATTTGGCTGCGTTTAAAACAAAACTCTAAGTGCTTTAACAGGGCCCGGGAAACAAAGAAGGGTGCCCATAATCACAAAAAAAAAAAAAGAAATTTTAAGGGAAAGTTTAAACATAAAAAAAAAATAGGGTTTGATTTAAAAAAATATGCATATCTGGTTTTTATTAATTAAACAAAATATCCTTTAAAAGGGGTGATAAAAAATAAATATTAAAAAAAACCCCAATCATAACAAGGCCCCTTAAAGTATGCAAAAAAAGATAAGGAAATCTTGATAGGGTTTTTATAATTGGTTTATTAATCTGGGTTTCCCAAACAAAAATCATTTAAACATTAAGAGTTAAGTATAGGCCACATCATCCGTGGCGGCCATTGTCTGGCAAAAATTTTTTATTTTCCCCTTGGGCCTTTTTTTTTAGCAAATAAAAGCATTTTCAGGGGTTTACGGGCTTTGGGATCGCATACATCCTTTTGGGTTTTTTATTTGTTTTAAAGAAAGGGAAGGGGCAAACGCCCAAAAGAAAACTTTTTTTTTATGTCAGGCTCAAATTTGTCCTCCCTATTTACAATTTCCCCAAATTTTTACTGTCACAAGTTTTCCCCCACCTTTAAAGGGGTCCAGTTATGGGGTTTTCCCCACCTTTCAACAATTTTTTTCAATATTTTTAAAAAATGCATTTTTTTTAACAGATTGTTTTTGTTTTTAAGATTTTTTTAAAGTCACTCCCTGTAAAAATAAAAAACCTTTAATTCCCCTATTTGAACTGTAATTGGGAGGAGGATTTCTTTAAAGGGAAATTTTACCACCATTTTATTTTAAACTAAGATACTAATTTTACTAATACTGATACGTATTCTTTTTTTTTTACCCCTTTTTTTTTTTTCCCGTTTGTAGTTTTTTTTTTTTTTTTTTTTTTTTCCCTTTTTTAATCCCGTATGCAGTGCAGTGGAATTTCATTCTGGGGGCCCAGCTGTGGAGTTAATTCTGGAGCCGACCAGTGGAGTTGATTCTAGGAGCACACCATATACATGTTTATACTCTACCTCTTTTTCTCTGCCTTTCTGTCTTTGACAAGGCTGTATATTCAGTTTAAAAGAAATTTCAGTTCTACCATGCTCGGGGGCCCACAAGCCGTTTCCCCTGTTGCCCTGTGGGCCCCCCCCCAAGCCCGTCCTTACGTAAAATGTTAAAGCAGCAGTCCCAAATTTCCCAGCATTTACAAGATGCTTTTCAGCACTACATGGAAAATAGGGGCCGGGGAACGGGGCAGAAACCCTTAATTCAAAAGGGGATTTTTTTTGACCTTTCCCGGTTTGGGGAAAGAGGGTGAACTGTGGGCTTCTCCAAATTTTGGACGGGGGATCCGTGTTATCTATACACATTTGGGGTCTCCTTTTAGTTTTAAACCTGCCCGTGCTGATAATGACAATACTGAAAATCCTCCTAAATAAAAGAAAGTGGTTTAGGCTATTATTTAAAGGGCCCGTTTCCATAGTGAAAAATGCAGGATTTTATTTAAAAAAAATATTAATAGTGATATTTGGGAAAGTAAAAAAAAAAAAAACCAAACCCAAAAATTCTTAAAAATGTTTTTTAAGTTAAAAAAAAAAATCAAAAAAATAGGTAAAATTTTTTGATATCACATTTTCCCCTTTTTAAAACCCCCTGTTTCCGGGCTAGAAAAGGAGGAGGGGTTTTGGGCCTCCACTAATTAACCGGGTTCAAACACCCCCGCCCTTTTGAACATTAGGGGCCATTTTTACATGATCTGCTACCTTTTAAAAACCCGGTGTTTCAATGTACAAACAAATGCCAAGAGTAACTTCAAAAACCCTTTTGGGTTTTTTTTAAAATTAAAAGGGGCAAATTTCATAAAGTTTTTAAACTTCCGGTTATACCCGCCTGCCTCAAAATTTTCAAAGGATTAGGGTACAATATTAAGGAGCATACATTGGTTTTTTCCCCGGGCACTGTATCTGAAAAAAAAACCCAACTCCAATGTCCCCCTAAAACTGGTTATCTGGTGCTCATTTTTAAATTTTTTCTATTTCTTTTTGATGAGCCAGGGCTCTTCGCGAAACCCCGAAAAATTTTAAAAACCGTAGGTTTTTTTTCTTTAATTTTTTTGAGATTAAAATCTTCCCTTTTTAAGAATAAATTTCTTTTTTTAATGTAAAAGCCCTTTTGCTCGGGGTTTTTATCCTGCCCCTGCGCCGGTCCCCTTTTTTCTTTTTCATTTTTATTTTTGGGTTTTTCGAAAATCCCCAAAGAATAAAAAGGGAAAAAATTTTTTTTTTTAAAAAATTTGTTTTAGTGAGGTACATGCATTTATTTTGGGAGTTAGTAGCGCCTCTCTACATTAAAAAAAAAAAAAACCCCGGTTTCTACCCTGTCCCTGTTAAATGCTCTTTACATGTTTTTGTGAAAGGGCATGCAGTTTTAAAGGCGGTTTTAGTAGCGCCTTTTCTACCCGAAAATGTGGTATACATTTCCTGAAAAGCCTTTAAAGTAATTTGTTAGGGGCATTTAAAATGACGGATTTTAGTAGTTTCCCCTTCCCACAGTTAAGTGCGGTAAATTACATGTCCTGTACTTCTCTTAAAATTATTAAGGGGGTGCCTACATTTATTTGGGGGGGTTTTAGGGAGCCCCCTCTCCCACAGTACAGTGCGGGGACTACATGCCCGTTTCTGCTTTTATATTTATTTTGAGGGCATAATGAATTTGGGGTTTGACTCCCTCTCCTACAGAAAAATGCGGGTTTTTAAAAAAAAGTTTTTCCCTTTCTGCCTTTTAGTATTAGGAGGTGCATAAAAGTGATTGGGGGTTCTAGTAGCGCCTCTCAACCCGTACAATTTCGGGGCCCACATGTCCATTACTTTCTTTTTAAAATTTTCCCGGGGTTTCTTTTTTTTTTTGGTGCAATTTCGGTAATTTATTAAAATTGTTTTCTTAGGTTTAAAATTAGGGTAACCCTCTATGAATTCGCCATTTTTGGTTTAAAAAAAGGGGTTGACCTCAACCCGTTCAAATGAAATGGGATGTGGGGTAAATTTTGACAAAATGAAAAGAAAGTTTTTAAAGGGAAACCAAAAAATTTATGATGCATAACACTCAAAAAAAATTGTTGACACGTTTATTTTCCCTCCTCGCCTTCCCCAACCCCAAAAATTTTTTTTAATTTTTTCCCCCAAAAAAAGACATATGGGGGCTTTTAAATTTTTCGGGGCAAGATGTCCCTTTTTTTAATGTTTTTTTATTTTTACAAAAGAATAAACTTGGAAAAACCGCAAAAAAAAATGGGACAAATTGTGAAAGAAGAAAACATAGGGCAATGCTTTTGGCTTACCAAAAAGGCGGGGTTTTTCCCAAATTCCCGCCGGGGCCGGAAGTGGGGAAAACAGGGAAAAATTGGGAGCGATGGGGGCCCCACAAAATCTCCCAGCTGCCATTTTCCATAACGCAGGGAAATCCCAAAACGCAATGAAGAATGGGCCAAACTTTTCCGTGGTTTTTAAAGGGGGTTTTTTTTTTTAAATAAACGCAGGGGGGGCCCTCGCCGGGCCCCTCCCGGCTGTAACTCCCGGGTTTTTAGCTGCAAAACAGCCCCTTTTAAAACGGGGCATGGACATTTCCCGGGCCCCAAAGCCCCCAGGCCCAAGTTCACACGGGCCCAATTCGGGACGTAATTCCGCCCCCCCAAAATTTCGCCGTGGACGGGGGGGGGGCCGGGGCCCCGGGGGGAAAAGGGGCGGGGGCCGGGGACTTCGCCGGGCCCCTAACAAACCCCTGCTAGCGGCCCGGGGAAAAAACGCCCCTAGGGGAATGACATGGGCAATTTTTATCCCCCCCCGGCGGGGTTCGCCGGGCCGGGGGGTGGAGAAAATTAATCCCTAGTTCTTATGAGCTGTGAATTACCGTAATGGGAAAAAGGGCCGTTTTCGGCCCTTTAATTTGGGGCACTTTGGTGCTTTAAATTTCGGGCCGAAAAAACGGCCCCCTTTTTAAGCCCGGAACATGGCCTTAAAAGGAAAACCCCGGGGCGTACCATACATCCCGGGTCCCCTTAAAGGGGTTTGAAAAAGGGCGTCAGGGGCACTTAAAAACCAATTTTTTTCCCAAAAGCTTTTCATAACTTAGAACCGGCAATTTAAAAATCAAAAAAAAAAGGCCCAAAACCCAAAATTTATAGAAGTCACCTAGATACACATTTTACAAAAACCCCCACCTTTTAAGATAGTGGGTAAAAATTTCCCCAAAAGTTTAGAACAAACAAATGTAACATTACACCTTTTATAAATTGGTTTACTTTATGCCACTAACTGAGACAAAATTTTGGAGCAGTTTTTTGGTGCACAGTGTTGCAGGCTAAGTTGCGCCCGATTCTGCTAACCCAAGCCCTATTTAGATCCCCTTTTTGTCAGCTGAGGCACAGAAGTGTGTAGAAATTGTCTAAATCAATAATAAATGTAGTGTCAAGGATACATGAGTTCTGGCTCAACTGCCTTAATAAATGGGCCCCAATGTGTATAAAATACATGGTCCAAAAGAAGCTCCTGTCATGGAAATAGAAAGTGATTTCCAGCTTCCAGCAGCTCTTTCTGATGTTCTGTATAAGGACTTGCTTTATGTGGATTATGATCTGCCTCATTTTGTTTTTCTGTTGCATCATGTTGGTGACATTTTGGGCCTTCAGAACCAATAACCAGTTCTCCAAACAGTTAGAGTACGTCCACACGATGAGCATTTCAGGTCGGAATCCACCTGGATTCCAACTTGAAATACTTGTCTAAAACCAAAACCAAATATTCCCATTGACATCAATAGAAAATATATATTATAGTTCATACAACGCGCATTTTCAGCAGTTGGTTTTTCGTCATAAAAAACTTTTTGTTCACTCTTTAATTGTAATCTGTAAGAAAAATGCATAGAATAGTTTTTTCCTCCCTATCTTCCAAGAGCAATAACTTTTTAAATTTTTTCCGTCTAAGTAGATTTCTGTCGGACAGGATGTACTTATTTTTATGGTACCATTGAAAGTTCCATATAATGTACTGACAAACCGAAAAAAAAAAAATCTTTGTGGGGTAGAATGTGAAAAAAAAATTGTTGCACTTTCTGTGGGGATTTTATTTTTTAAAAGATATGTTGTAGCACCATTTTCTGCGACCAATAACTCTCTTATTTTTCTATCTACTGAGCTGAGTGAGGGCTTGTTTTTTGGGGGCTGAATTATGTTTTCTTTGTCTGAAAAGAAAACATGTCTGAAATTCATGTCTGAAAACTGTCTTGGTCTAAGACTTTTCTTGTTGCCCATAGCAACCAAGCAGCGTTCCCCTTTCATTTCTTCAGAGCACTATATGAAATGAAAGGGGAACGCTGCTTGGTTGCTATGGGCAACAAGAAAAGTATTGGACCAAGACAGTTTTCAGACATGTCCCCCATGTGTCTTTTTAATCTCCTTTTATTCAAATTATTTTGGGGATACTAAATTAACCCAAAAAATCAATTTTTTTTTTTTTTTTTATTTCCATGGTGTTCACCATATGGAATAAATTATAGCATATTATAACCCCTTACCGACAATATATGCATGGGTACGTCCAATTGTCAGTAAGGTCCTATGTAGTGGGCTTAATCAGTAAGGCCGTGTTCACACGGCTTATTCAAGCCGTGATTCCGAGCCGGATTGCACTCGCAATTCCGGCTTGAATAAGGGGCGGGAAGGGGGCGGGAAGGGGGCGCGGCCCGCCGGCCGCATAGACCTGCATTATCCACGGCGCGTATTGCGCCTGGATACTGTGCAGGTGACTTTCTCCCCGCCTGGCGGATTCGCCGAGCGAGGAGGAGCGACGGAATCCATAGTTCTCTATAAGAACTGTGGATTACCGTAATTACTGCGACGGATTGGAGCCGTACTGCAGCGCAAATCCGACGCGCAGTATGGCTCCAATCTGCGGCGAAATAAGCCGTGTTAACGGCCCCTAAGGGTGCTTTCACACAGTGCGGTTTTGGTGCGTTTTTTATGCGTTTTTTTGGATGTGTTTTTTGTGCAACAATGTATAGCATTAATTGCTGTGCCTTCCTGCACAAAAAAACACATCCAAAACAAAACATCAGAAACGCACCAAAACAGCACCGTGTGAAAGCACCCTAACTCTGCTACAAAGGAGGCGGGTATCAGCTGTCAATTGCAGCTGACACCTATCGCTAACAGCAGGGAAAGGAAATGGCTTCTGTCACTGCTGTTTAACTGTTTAGATTCTACAGCGATTGTGGCTGCTAAATGAATGAGAAACTCCAGTTGGTGCTTCCACAGCGAGATTGAGATTGGAATAAAAAGTGTACAAAAAGTTGCATGTTTCCCAAAATGGCACCAATAAAAAGTAGACTTCAGCCCACAAATAATGCCGCTACACTCAGTTCCATAGTGGGAAGAACAAAAAATATATTGGTCACAGAAAATGGCGCTGCAGCGCAACTTTAAGAAATAGAGAACGTCCGTATATTTTTGTTACAGTACTAAAACATAATGAAAATCCAACATATTTTATATTGGCCGGAATCGTAATAACATGCAAAATACAGATAACACATCATTTATACCCAAGAGTGAATATTATTTAGACAACACCCCCACAAACATGGTGCAAGTTTGTTTTTTTTTTTTTTCGCATTTCATCCCACTTTGAATTTCTTGGCGGTTTCCCAGTAAATTCTATAGCACAGTCAATGGCACCATTAGGGGCTGTTTACACGGCAGTGGACAAAAACCCGCCGGCTTTCCGGCCGGTATTTGTCCGGTTTTGTGGCCGTCCCCACGGCCGCGGGGGGACGGCTTTCTCCGCGATGAGCGGAGAACAGCCCTGCCCCCTCCCATTGAGATGCACATGTTCCGTCCGGAAACCGGACGGAAGACTGTGAATGTTCAATGTTTTGTCGCCGGTCCGCCGGCGACAAAACCACCGGGCGGAAAACCCGTGCAGTGGGGACTGCTGCACGGGTTTTCTATAGAGCACAATTGTGCGCAAACCGGCTGAAAAACCGGCTGAAAAACCGGCCGAAAACCCGTGCAGTGGGGACATGCCCTTAAAATTCCATTTTGTCCCACAAAATAAAGCCCTCATATGTCTACATACATGGAAAATGAAAAAATGTATGCCTCTTGGGAGGAAAGAGACAAAAAATTATGACCGGCTGTCATGAAGAGGTTACTAGATTGGACTTTTATGGACAGGTTGATACCAATTAAGGGTAACTTTAAAAAAAAAATTATAATTGTCTTTGTAAAAATGCGAAAGCAGAGAGTTTCAAACTTTTTACATTTTTATGTTGCAAAAACGTTCTTGTTCTACTTACACTTTTAGTTCCTCTTGGGTGCTGGTATAATACATACTGTATAATTCTATTTCTTATGTATACAGATATATGGTAGTTCTTTTTAGAAAGAAAAGGTCTGCTTAAAAGGGCCTAAGTTGGGTTTAGAGTTGCTTAAGGGGCAACTTACTGGTCTGGTGACGCAACGCTCCCATTGTTGCCTAATTTTTTGCCGATATCTCATCTGATGTCACTTCCTGTTACTTCAACATAGGCTTAGGGTATGTTCACACGGCTTATTTTGGGGCACGATACGAGCGAAATGCGCCTCAATCATTACGGTAATCCACAGCTCTCATAGAGAACTATGGATTACGCCTACTCTCCCCGCTCGTACAATATGATGGTATTGTACGCGGGGAGATAAGTGACATGTCGCTTTCGCGCCGCGAGTAATGCATGTCTATGGCGCCGGCGGGACTCCGCGACTCTGCGAACACCCGGCGTACTGTACGCCCCACAATTAAGCCGTGTGAACTTACCCTTAATGTTATGAAGCTGGTGTCATAACAGACATCACTTCCAACTATATCAACTTGGGGTCTAAGTTAAAGTAACAAGAAGTAACATCGGACGTGGTCTGCTGTCACTTCCAGTTGCCACACTGTTGGGTCTATGTAGATGTGACAGAAAGTGACATGGGACGGGACTTTGAACCAGAAGTTAGGCTGCCATGGGAGTGTTACCATACCTGTAAATTAACCCCTTAAATAACTCTAACCCCAATTTAGGATTACAGTTACTGTTACAGTTAGGGATAGAGTTAGAGAAAAATTCGTGACATCCTAAACCTGATTTTTTTTCACTGCACAACAAGAACACTGTGGACATAATAGGTCATGTCCATTTACTCTGTGTGGACATGACCTAGTGCCGGTAACAATGCTGGTATTAAAATGACCTCTTTTTGGATCTTAAAACAAAAAGAATGAGGAAACTGTTAATTATTAATTCAGTGCTTTTAGTTTGCCCTCTTCAACCGAATGCCAGCTTTAGATTATCTCCAGATCCAGTTCAGCAGGTTTCTATGTACAACACAGATTTATGAGTCTCTTGTCAGTTTGCCATATTATTAATATTTTAATAACTGTGTCTACACTGCACACATTGAAGTCAAACCGGTTTAGCTGCGTGTCAAGGGACGCCAGAATGTGGCTAACCTGGAAGTCCTACATATACATTCGCTGTGCTATACACCTCCAATTAAAATGCAGATATGCATGTATTGTTATGTCAAATATGAACTCTCATGATGTGCATGAGCCGATCACTCCAGACAGTACATCACACCCATATTACCTTTACTTGATGGGTAAACTGGTTCATTGACAATCATGCAATGGTTATTACTAAACTATGAGAAAAATCGGTGAAGAATGCTCTCTCAATGTCATTCCTTATAATGTCTGGTGATGGTGATGTTATCTTTCTATATTGGTGCAATGTAACAGGGTATGCACAAAGGTCAAGATGATGACAGTGAGCACACTATATTATGTATGTTCAAGACATTATAGGGGTTGTCTCACTACTTTTTATGTTATAGATCTTGCAAAAACAAGTCACTTTGCAATATGTGTCCACTACCAGTGTCCTACCTATTCCTAGATATCCCCTCTTGTATGGGCTGCATCAGCTCCTCAGGTTGCTACAGACCTGTTTGATTTCTCCTGATAGGCTGCCAGCACTGGTTGCTATAGCTACAGACCAGGCTTCTACTGCAGCCTAGTGGAGGCCAGTAAACACGCCCCTTTAAAGGTTCTCTAGAAAGTCATCATTTTTTTCCTCTTTGCCTTCCAAAAGACATAACTTTTTTATCTTATATATATATATATATATACATTAGGGTTTATTTTCGATAGAACAATACTGTATGTACTTTTTATGGTATCATTGACTGTACCATAGAATGTACTGTGAAAATAATTCTAAATGGGGTGAAATGTGAAAAAAACTTACTTGCAGGGTTTTGTTTTTATGGCATTCACTCTTTGTTACAAATTATGTGTTATCTGTATTCTTCAGAATATGTAGGGTTTTTGTTATGTTTCAGAATTTAAAAAAATTAAAACAATCTCGATTTATTTATTTATTTTTCAATATAATGCCAAGTTTATTCCGATGGATCGGGTCAAGAACATCAAAACAACTAAGGGACTGATATCCACTTTATATAAACTTTTATTGGCAAACTTTTTTTCTAGAAACCCAATAGATTTACGTAGTAGGTGGGAAGGAGATATTGGCCCTATAGAGCCTAATATTTGGGAGGAAATACTGAGGAGATACTGAGGACCATACCATTGATTTCAGTGAGTGAACAGCATCGAATCTCTCTAATTTTTTCTAATACATAAAGTTTACAAAAATCCCTATTTTTTTTTAAACAATCTCTTTTTTTTAAAAATTTTGATCTGCAAATTTTCTGCCACAAAAAATTTTTTCCCCTTTTTTTTTAAACCCTTTTGGGTGCGAAAATTTTTTTGCGGGGGCTAAAGTGAATTTTTTAAATTCATACAATTTGAACTTTTACATTTAGTCCCCTTAGGTTGATTGATCACAAAGGGGGCTCAATCGCTTTTACACCTTTGTTCAATATATAATGAAGAAGGGTGTATCGATATGTCGTTTATTTCATTCTGGCTGGACCCTTGTGGACAGGCCCCGTCATTGGGGGGGGTAACCCACTACTGGTGTCCGGGGGCCTGGGCCCAAATCTGTGAAAAGGGGGGGCCCCCCGCCACCGGCAGGAAACCCCCCCCTTTTGTTTCATGTTTTAAAATTTCAGAGAACAGGCCTAATGCCTGTTCCCCTGTACCATGATGAGTGGGGTGCCGGCGCCTTTTTTATATGTCTGGGGGCCCGGGGCTACTGAGGAGGGGCCCCGCGCTGCGTGTCTGGTCACAGCTGCGCTTGCACACACTCCTCCTGCGCGCTGTGACCGGAGCAGCTGGGCCCACCTCTTTCTCTGCCTCTCAGCTGGGCCCTCCTCTTTCTCTGCCTCTCAGGAGGGCCCTCCTCTTTCTCTGCCTCTCAGGAGGGCCCTCCTCTTTCTCTGCCTCTCAGGAGGGCCCGCGCTCTGTACTTACAGAGACAGCAGCGTCTGTCACCTCCGTTCTGTTCTCCAGGTCTCCGTGGGGGAGTCCGGCCCCGCCCCTCTCTCTGCCGTGGCGGGCTTCAGTGACTCCTGCCGGCAGAGGGGGGAGTGGCCGACTGCATCACAGTAGACGCTAGAGAACACGTTGGTGTTGAGCGACGCTGCTGTAGCTGTATGGATAGAGCGTGGGCCCTCCCCACACTCTGAGGTAACGTGGGGCCCCAGTGAAGCCCCCCTCTGCCCCAGCGAACCCCCCCTGAGGCTGGTAGCGGTCTGTGTGTGTGACATGGGGAGCGGGGACTGTGTGTGTGACAAGGGGAGCGGGGACTGTGTGTGTGTGACATGGGAGCGGGGACTGTGTGTGTGACATGGGGAGCGGGGACTGTGTGTGTGTGACATGAGGAGCGGGGACTGTGTGTGTGTGACATGAGGAGCGGGGACTGTGTGTGTGTGACATGAGGAGCGGGGACTGTGTGTGTGTGACATGGGGAGCGGGGACTGTGTGTGTGACATGGGGAGCGGGGACTGTGTGTGTGACATGGGGAGCGGGGACTGTGTGGTGTTGACATGGGAGCGGGACTGTGTGTGTGTGACATGGGAGCAGGGAACTGTGTGTTTTACATGGGGAGCGGGGACTGTGTGTGTGTGACATGGGAGCGGACTGGTGTGTGTGTGTGACATGAGGAGCGGGGACTGTGTGTGTGTGACATGGGGAGCGGGGACTGTGTGTGTGACATGGGGAGCGGGGACTGTGTGTGTGACATGGGGAGCGGGGACTGTGTGTGTGTGTGACATGGGGAGCAGGGACTGTGTGTGTGACATGGGGAGCAGGGACTGTGTGTGTGAGAAAGGGGGAGCGGGGACTGTGTGTGTACATGGGGACGGGACTGTGTGTGTGTTGGGGACATGGGGGGGCAGGGACCCGTGTGTGTGACATGGGGAGCGGGACTGTGTGTGTGTACATTGAGGCGGGACTGTGTGTGTGTGACATGGGTAGCGGGGTGTTTTGTGTGACATGGGGAGCGGGGGACTGTGTGTGGGACATGGGGAGCGGGGACTGTGTGTGGGACATGGGGAGCGGGGACTGTGTGTGTGACATGGAGAGCGGGGACTGTGTGTGTGACATGAGGAGCGGGGACTGTGTGTGTGACAATGGGGAGCCGGGGCTGTGTGTGGGTGACATGGGGGGCGGGGACTGTGTGTGTGACATGGGGAGCGGGACTGTGTGTGTGTGACATGAGGAGCGGGGACTGTGTGTGTGACCAGGGGAGCGGGGCCTGTGTGTGTGGACATGGGGAAACGTGGACTGTGTGTGTGACATGGGGAGCGTGGACTGTGGTGTTGGGCATGGGGGAGCGGGGGACGTGTTGTGACTGGGGACGGGACTGTGTGTGTGACATGGGGGCCGGACTGTGTGTGTGTGACATGGGAGCGGGGACTGTGTGTGTGTGACATGGGGAGCGGGGGCTGTGTGTGACACTGGGGGGGCTGTGTGAGAGTGGGAGGGGGCTGACGTGGGGGATGGGGTTGGCAGAGGGTGGTGTTGACGTGTGGGGGGGGGGCCCAGATACTTCAACTGTATGGGGCCTGAAATTTCTGATGGCGGCCCTGCTTGTGGAGGGGGGGGGACATCATAAAATACCACCAACATTCCCTATTATGATGCTATTATTTCTCCGGTGTCATCATCTTATATTGTTACTATTTATATCACAAACTCTGGTGACCAGCCATAGGTGTAACTATAGCCAGAGCAGGCATAGCAACTGCTATGGGGCCCAGAGGCCCAAGGGGGCCCACTAAGCATACCTCCCAAGTGTCCCTATTTTGCAGAGACAGTCCCGATTTTTAACCCTTGTCCCTTTTGGCTCTATAAATGTCACTCTTTTTCATTTTGGAAACATATTTGCATCAATAAAATGATTATCTCGCTTTAAAAAGTATCTGATTGCTTCCCCTCTGTATATTACGTAACAACTTACTTAAAGGGGAATTATCACTTCATCAGTTCGTCTGTTTTCTTGTAGTTTCATTTTCTCAGCTCCTCAAATCCAGGAGCGTTTCTTCTCCTCCCAGCTGGGTGTTTCTTAACTGTAGGGGGATGACATCATCCCCCCCCTTCACTGTTTGTGCTCGCTCCCAAGTCAGTGTGTTTGTTTGAGATCAGTGGGACGGGATAGCACATCCCCCCTCTCTGTCTGAGTCCACATGTCACTGTGTCGTTCCTCTCTCTATGCAGTCTTATTTTGTAAGAGCTGTTTGTTTACATAGCACAGCCCTGCATTCAGTATAGACAGTCTTCTATGAACTCAGGGCACTGATCTGTTCTCCTCTCACAGCTGGAGGTTTGTTACAGTTGAATCCAGTCTTCTATGAACTCATCCAGAGCAGCACAGATCTCTCTCCTTTCTATGTTTACACGTAGCAGCATTAGGCACAGAGCACAATTCTGCTGTTTTCTGATTGTAGAAGCAGCTGCAGTGTTACTGTGGAGCTGCTGGCTTTGTAGAGTTGTTCTGAGTGAGAGAGGCAGGAATGCGCGCTCCCGTGAATACAACCAGGGCCAGACAGAATGTAAATTAGATGAGCCGGCAGCCAATGAAATGAAAGGAGTAGGAATCCAACCGACACTGGGGAAAGGGGGTTTTACAGGAAACGAAGATTGGGGATCTCGTAGAAAACATAGACAGTTTGCAATCACATCCAATTGCAAAGTTGCTTGTTTTCACTGTCCCCTTATTCTGAAGACCATCTAATGTAATTGGAAAACCCCTTTAATATTTCATCATTGGATACAATGCAATCCTTAAAATGTCTCCCTTTTTGGCATGTTGGAATGTATGTGTTTGGGCGGGGTTAGAGGTGTGTGTCTGTCTTTGCATTCTCAAAGTTGGGCTTGACTACGGTCCAAGTGTCAGGTGTAGGAATTTATTGAAATCCTACAAAGCATAGCTGAGCAATTAGAACCCATATCAATTATGGCCCACCAAAATAGCATGGCATTGGACAAAATCTTAAAAAGACACTCACAAGGGGGGATTGTGAGAGTATAAAGTGTGAAGGTTTCTTTAGGGGTGACCGTTCTTGGTTTCCAGACCCTAGAATTTCTATCAGCCCTTATCCGTTATATTTACTGTAAGACCAACATGTTCACTATTTTATCCAGGTTTCCCTAATTGGATTGTCAACAATCCATAAATTGTCACTGCTAGGGACTGCTCTGAGATAGCACCTGGTGGTCATTTGGTCAACAACCATCCTCACCATCAGAGGCTCGGTAAAAAGAAGAGGGGGCGTATCGCCCTTTGTTACGCCCCCTTGGAGCAAGCCTGGCAGTGATGCAGCGGCTTTACTACCCGCTCCACCTGTCCATACAGCCATCCAAACACGGTGACAGAAATTCATCCTGACTCAGTTTAGAAAGGGCATGAGGAACAGAATGTAATGTTTTAGGGGGGACTGTCAGGTGTAGGAATTTATTGAAAACATTAAAATCTGTTAATAAAGTTTATGTCCAGTGATTAA